>NQII01012257.1:0-23719 GCA_002778355.1 Clitarchus hookeri
AGAGGGTTCGTGTTGAGACACTCTCCACCCCTGCCTGGCCGCCCAGCCTGGAATCAGCAGTCACTGGGTCTCACCCACTCAGCCTCCTCACCTGCTGCAAGGGTCCGCATAGCACTACAAACACACTGACATACTGCTTCAAAGAAGTCATCCCATCCCACGTTACACTAACTTAACAAATGCTTTATTTAATTCCTGTTTTACCTATGTTATAACTTTGAGAACAATCTTTCTACCCTCCCCCAGCTCATCATTCTTCCTGGAACATTATCCAGAACTTTTATTTTCACTTGATACAATACATTTCTACCTGGTACTTCCGATATACAGTGCTGGTGTACACTAAGCATACTTATCAGTACAGCGGTTACAAACTTGCAGGAGAGATAGCGTACACCTCGATGATCGGAAATCACATAGCACATGGTCGGAAACGCTTTCCTGGCGCGGTAGTGACGACACAAAACACAAGAAAGGAAGGACACGCACAGGGAGACTTCAAGATCAGGTCTACGGACGCTTGACACTCCATGACCATGAAACTTCAAGGAGTAAGCCTGTACAAAAGGTATGGTCAGGTAAATCACTTGACTTCCATGTTATTTGGAACAATTTAAAAAATAAATGTCCGCTAAAACTTTTCTTTAAAAAAGGCATAACCCAGAGGTCCTTGGATAGAGTTTGTGCTACACCCAACTAGTTGTGATGGAATTTTACTTACTCAAGCTACCCAGTTAAATAAGAACTTGTTTCATGAATATTTTTCCCAATAAGAAATTATGTTAACTGGAATAATTAAATTTTCACGTAATGCTGTATTTGAAATCTATTGCTTTAGAGAGAAAGAGAGACTCAAGTTTTAAAGCTCTGAGAAATTTAATAACTGATTCATATTCTTTACCAATAACAAATCTACTTGAAAATAATTATTTCTGGTAATTATAGCTGTTCATATGTGTCTGATGATTTGTCTGATATTTCTTACCACAGTAATAAATGTCCCCTTCGAATCAGTGTATAATTGTATGATTTGCGTAGATTTGGAATTCAATTATTATTATTTTTTTTAAATTGCTTCATTTATGTTGCATTTTGATTTGTTTTGTCACAGAACATCTCTACTTCTGTGGCAAAAGACAGGTAAAATGTCTTTTACTTACCTCTTGGAGAGGATTTAAGANGTCTTTTACTTACCTTTTGGAGAGGATTTAAGATTTCTGATAATTTATGGTTTTTCACAGTGTTTAATGAGTTGTTAATTGATGACAAATTGGTAAGAGAATTTTATTCTGCATAATTCTTATGTCTGGCTGCCACCTGGAGAAAATTAATGGCATCCTATATACCACGCTTCTCTTTCCCACGAACACTCATTTACATTACAAATTAAATATACAATAAAAATCTTAATTAATTTCTATCCAACATCTACATTCATAGAAATTTTTGGAGCACGAAGTGTAGGCCAACTATTTTTCAAATAGTGTGTAACATTTTACACACACAAAAAAAATTACTTGTAATGCAATGAATTTGATAGTTGAACACCTCTTTATTCATCTACTATGTGAGTTACGGTTGCATGGTTAAAATTGAATTTTAGTACACACACTACTCAATTATGAACATAATGCTTTCCAATTTTTATAAACTTAAACACATTACTAAAATTTAGAGTGTATTCGTGTGTGTAGACAAGTTTGTGTATTACGTAGGTACGCACTTCTCAGTTGATTTTCTTCTTGGGCAATGTAATTGCTCTACTCATAATTTACTTATTACATGCTTGAGGAAAATTTACAGAGGTGTAAATAAAAAACATTCAAATACCTAGCCTCCTCCTAGTTATCATGTCTTGAAGAATACTAGCATCATTATAGAAGGTATTTTACAAGAGCAACAGATCCACCAGCTTATATCTATAAATATGAAAATTAAAATATAACAAAGCAATATATGCAAATACAAACCTAACATACACTAACTTTGCAGCAATTGCATCACATAATAGGGAAGAGTCAAGTGAAGTGTGGATGTTTTAGACTAGGAGAACATATCAAAACAATTACTTAATAAAAATAAATGGTTTATCATGCCAACACGGAGGGATACACTGGATTAAATACAACCACAGGCGAGTACCAAATAGTTTAGTAGCCATCACTGTATTATGATTGTAAAAGGAGTGTGCATGCCCACGTAAGAGGACAACCCTGTATAATCTTCAGGACGTATATCTGTTTATCTCGTTGTCTCTCGAGTATAAGTAAGGGTGGTATCTGTTTCCCTCGGCATACTGACTCACGCAGGCAGGATAGCCGGCAAATCACGTAACTTGTGGTTTTATCTTAGCATTTTCTTCCTGTTACTGTTCACTTTTGCATGGCTTGCGTACAATTATACCAACTGTACAGGTGTGCAACACTCAGCTTTAACTCAGAAATTAGGAAACAGAGATAGAATGTGATTAGAAAATTTATTTTCCCACCATAACGAGCACCAAAGCTTGGCAGTTGTGTCACACAACTCAAAGGGGCAGTACAGCTAATTGCACTTCTGTCTTCCCTAACAAGAACAAATAATATATATACACACACACACGTGCACGCACGCACACACACACACACCACATAAAACCCTTAAACCATTACAATAGCACTAATAACATTAACAGCAACATATAAGACTCAAAGCTTCTCGTGCACAGGACTTAATTATTTATTTCAGCATCTCATAAGCTCTAAATGCACCAGTACAAATTCCAAAAGTTGTAGACGATATCTTTAGCTTGCTAAACCGGCATATCATTCAATTGCCTTTTCTAAATGGTAATAAATAGGGCAAATGGTATGGGTTCAATGGCATAATACTGTACTTGCCAACTGGTTCACCTTCAAGATTAGATAAATCATAAGAGTTCTGTTGTATTCTCGCTATAATGCAAAACGGTCCTTCAAAGATCAAAAACAATTTTTTTGTGGCATTCCCCCAAAAAGAAATTATAGGGTTAATTTGCTTTAGTACTAATTCTGGCACTTGAAACTTGGCTTTCTTACTCTATTTTTTATGCTTTGTGTGGCTTTCAGCAGCTGTGTACAGGCACGTACCTACTACGTTTTATAACTAATTATTAATTTCTCCGGTTCTTCAGAATGCATTGACACTTCAAGTCAGGGTAGCACATCTAGCATGACATCATACAAACGCTGGTTAGTGAGGATTTGATAGGGCAGGAACCCAGTAGATATGAATAGTATAAATGATAACAAATTTCACTAGGGTGGATCTTATATTGCCAGGTGCAATAGTCCGGCCTGCCAGTTGTACTCTTCGCTGCGCCGATGCTCGCAGTTGCAGATTTTCCTCCTGCTGGTCACTTCTCTCGCCGCTTGTTTCCCTCGTCATCTATTGCTAAAACTCCAGCCACCCTACCACTTACCAACTCCCGGCTCAGAGGCCCATTGCACTTTTATACCAGCTAGCCTCGACCTGGAAAGTTTGATGCACCCCAAGTCACGCCGAGAAAAACTAGGGCAGCTAACCGCCAGAAAATTCTTCAGATAAACACGGAAATTCAATCAGCTAAAGGTCGGAAGCGCAAGCCGCAAAAGATTTATCGTGGGGCCATGTGCTGCGGTAAGCCTGTGTAAGCTGATGTTCGTGTTTACCGCCCTCTCTTGGATTACGTGCTTGACCTTCGCACGTTTCCTCTTTCGCAAGGGATGTGAAGCAGCGAGTGCATAACACTGTCCTCTCCTCAAGTCTGTTCATCCCCAACAGACTCTGCTACATCCAGACATTTGTAGAGTGCCATTCAGCTTCACCTAAAAGCCTTGACAACAAATCCGAAAGACCACATCATTGATTTTCTTCACAATCCTGTAGGGGTCTTCCCAACATTTCTGTAGCTTCGGGCAGTATCCTTTTCGCCTCTGGGGGTTGTACAGCCACACCAGTTGTACTTGAAATACCTCGCCCTACATTCTCCTATCATACTGCACCTTCATCCTGTCACTATTTATGCTGAGGTGTTGTCAAGCAAAATCATGAATGCCAACCAGCCTTACGTAATTCGTTGGCATAATCAGGTGCTGCAGATTCCTCTTCTGTCGGTCGACCAAACAGCAGGTCACTAGGATGGCACAGCTCTCTTCCAAACAGCATCATTGATGGTGTTACCCTTGTGGACTCGTGAACTGCAGAGCAGTAAGCAAGGAGAAACAATGGCACCTTTGAATCCCAATCCTTTTGGTTGTCTAGCACAAAGATCAACAGGTTAATGCTCAAGAGTATGGTTAAGCCTCTCGACCATTCCATCTGACCGTGAATGTAAGACTGTAGTCTTAAGACTTTTTTCATTCCCAGAATCTTTGTTACCTCCTGGNGACTTTTTTCATCCCGCAGCTTCAAAGTTTCTTCCCTGATCGGAATGGAGTTCTAGTTGCACCCCAAACCTCGAGAAGACATGTTCTAGAGTGCTTCGGCCACAGTACGTGCTTCCTGGTTTGGGAGGGGAATGACATCAGGCAACTTAGTAAAGTAACCTTGGGACACCAGTAGATACCGATTACCCCTCTCTGTGACAGGCAAGGAACACATAATATCTACTGCCATCCTCTCAAATGGGGCTCCAACGTTGTATTTCTGGAGGTACCCTTGTCCCCTGATCCTTAGGCCTTTCCTCGCAGTCCAGGTGTCACACACTCGGCACCACTTCTCAACATACTCCTGACAATGAAGGCANCAGGCAACTTAGTAAAGTAACCTTGGGACACCAGTAGATACCGATTACCCCTCTCTGTGACAGGCAAGGAACACATAATATCTACTGCCATCCTCTCAAATGGGGCTCCAACGTTGTATTTCTGGAGGTACCCTTGTCCCCTGATCCTTAGGCCTTTCCTCGCAGTCCAGGTGTCACACACTCGGCACCACTTCTCAACATACTCCTGACAATGAAGGCAGTAGAGCCTAATTCTGTCAAGGGTATTATCACCAAAGTGCCAACTGGCTGCCGCATTATGCATTTCCTTTAAGACTTCAAAAACCCTGCATTCTGGAGGGATCAACTGTAAGCGTGTATGTTTTCCATCATTACTTTCCCAGTTTCTGTAAAGTACGCCATACTTCAGTACATGCCCTCACTTTTCGGGAAACCCAGGACTGTTGGAGATATCAGAATTTTCTTTGCAACTGTTGCCATGTGAAGTGTTATAATATAATTATTGTGCGGTAGTACAATGTATTGCGGGTTACACACTAATTAAATAGACGTTAACGTGTCCTACACGTGTGTTATCAGCAATAAATCACAAAAAAAGATATATTTGCCGCTCTAGTTTTTGCATGAAAAGTAAATTTTGTTAATTGTTATGTGTAGCGTTGTACGCAATTATGGGAATTGAAGGGCTTAGTACTTTTATGAAGGAAACGTCCTAGATAAACAAAAAGCAGCATTAATGGATTCTGCACAGCTTATCTAGTTAATATTCAGGATGGCGTCATGTCAAAATAAGTAGAACGTATTAAATAAATTGGTTAAAAACACGAGCAGTCCGCAACTTTGTTTACGCCGGAAGCCATGATTTTTGGTGACATAATGATTCCTGCCGACACCTTATTGGCTTGTGGGTATTGTTACGTCACGGTGACGCAACATTTTTGAACAGCTCAGTAACCGTTGTGTCTTTGCCGGTGTGAGTTGTGACGTCCCAATCTGACGGATTTAAAAACGGAGAAAGCAAGAACGAGTACTTCTGTGCATTATATTCGCCTATGAACGAGTGCTTCAGTGCGTAATATTCACCTATGTGACGTTTAAGTAGATCATGGTGTGGTAAGGTTGAATTGATATTCTTCCGATGTGTTTTACAGTTCCTTTAATTCCCTAAAATCCTAATTTCATAGGTTAGTTTAAAACCCTAAAATCCTACGTTGAGGTACAATCCTACATTAGTGTAAAACCCTAAAAAACCTAGACAGTGTAAAACCCTACAATCCTAGGCTAGTTTAAAACCCTAAAAAAACTAGCTTAGTGTAAAACCCTACAATCCTAGGTTAGTGTAAAACACTACAATCCAGGTTAGTTTAAAACCCTAAAAAACCTAGGTTAGTGTAAAACCCTACAATTTTGGGTTAGTTTACAAATGTAAAATAGTGATTCACCCATCGTGGGGTTAGGTTCTGTTAGGTTAGGACGTTAATGCCCCTAGTATATTAGTGTTCTGCGTCATTAGTAGTGTGGAAATATACCATTTTCCAGGATTTTTTTTTTTTTTACAGAAAAGTCACCAAACTTGATAATTACCTAAATTTGTATTCTGTGTGATAAGTAATGTCAATATATACCATTTTCTGGGAAGTTTTTTTTTGAACAGCCCCTATTCAAGATAAGTACCTTAAAAAAAAAAAGATGTAAAAGGAAGGATACTGTTGCACATCACCTTCCTTTATTAGCATCATCACTCAGTGAGACAGCAGGTGGAGGAAACGGCGGCCTGCCTGCTGACGATCTGCCGATATTCCGTCTGCCACCAGGCATGACTCACGACCACCAACACTGGCCCACTCTCGTGCTGCACACACCAGCTCAGCTCGTGACTGCAAAATATGTGGTTATCTCTGCGAACTGTCAACAGTCTTCACCACTATGACAAGCAAAACATGAATTCAAAAATTCATCAATGCTTCCGCTGATGTACGCATGTTCGAAAACTACTGTTTTGGTTGAGTCCTGTTAAACACAATGTTCCATCAGTTCAACCAGCCTGAAAACACAGTGGATATGGTGAATATACACCATTATATCATCAGATTAAAAATAATGAACACGCCCCCTTTCCATGACTTTCAGGCATTCCAAAATATATAATGGTAATTTGAACATTAAGTTTTATTAACGGAGTAGACACCAATACCCAAGGAAAGTCAACCTGATGTTCGAAAAAACTCAACCGTATATATCGATGTGTCAAACACTGGCTAATCCATTGATGAATTTCCAAATATGTGAATTGTGTGACAGTGACAATGAACAGTACCACCACTCCAAGCTGAAAACTCCAAGCTTACAGCTAACTAGATTCATTCAAAGCGTGCAAATCCACAAAAATTACTGTATTTCAAGAGTTGCATAGATTGATATTGTCAAGAAAGCTAACATGCAAAACATATCGCGTTAAAAAATATATATATAAGTTTTGGTGCGGCGCCTAAACATTATTCAAACGCTCTCTCCTAACCTTACATCTACAATTCCATGAATTGTAATATGAACATTTTAAAGAAAAAAAAGCACTTGGTTCCTGCGTGTGGTAATATAAACGATATGCCAGTTTAATTTTATCAATATCGTAACTCTGTAAGCAGATTATTTAATTTTCATAAAGGAAACTGAAAACGTAAACAAAACATAGGGATCAAACAAATCACAGACGTTTCTTAATACAAACAAGTGCCGGAGATTGAAAATCAAGTCGCATTGAATACCAGTGTAACGGCACTGCAGGTCATACATTCCGAACGAAATATAATTCAGAAAATCATTCTTCCTGTATACTCTTAGTAAATTCTAAAAACATAATAACACTACAAGGAGTATTGTAAGAAAAAAAAAACAGGAAAAACAACATAGTAATGTCAAGATATGAACCTAAAAATAAACAACTTTATATACTCAGACCCTACATTAGTCGCAGATACATATAATTCTTCTACTTAATTGTCGTGAAAAAATTTTCTACCAAAATATCAAACAAATTCCTACACCCCAGGATACTGAATACCCTGCTATATATTTTCATACAAAACCCGATCCTTTGCAATAATCATGATCAAGTAGCTACGATGGCTTTACATGTCAGTTATTAAAGCAAAGTGCTTTGAATTCAGGATTCCATTAAGGCAAATGTGTAATGCAATCTTCAATACAGAATTGTTTCCTGACAACTCAATTGTGTTATGGTAACGCAATTATTTAAGAAAGGTGACAAGACCGAAGTAACTAAGTATTGACCTATACTACTTCTTACCTCTTTTTCAAAAGTAATTGAAAAACTAATTTACTGGAGATTGTTGCAGCATTTTGTAATTACAAAACTTTATAAAATTTTCAGTTTGGCTTTAGGAAATACGCCTCAACAAATGATGCAATTTTGAAAATAACATATTGCATTATTAATGCACTTTACAAAAATGCAATCTAATGGGAAATTTTGCAACTTCAATAAAGCATTTGACTATGTAAATCACAACAAACCTAAAGAAAAATTAAAGTCTTATGGAGTCTAAGGTACACCCAATGAAGCAATAAGCTCATACATTTCAAACTGACAACAAGTGTTGATCAAAGGAAAAACTAGTTAATTCTACTATGATCCAGAAAAAAGCAAGCATGAGGTCCCACAAGGCACGGTATTAGGTTCCCTACTCCTCCTAGTTAATATTAACGACCTCCCATGTACCTTAATCCTGACACGATCGAGGTGACTCAGGGCTCCTGCTGTATGGAATTGGCTGGCGCCATAACTTAGCGGAGAGATCGTGATGTGGGTCGTTTGGTCGACTGCCCAGGGGGCCCTGGATGCCGCAGTCAGTTTGAAGATGAAGTTGTCATGAACTTAATATTATACGACTTACACACATTGACCTTGTCGAGACTGTAGGGCGTCTCGTATTACTGAAATATATTAGAAAAATTGTCGGTGGTACAACACCCCTTGTAGTACTACATCTATGAGTCCCGGAGCAACAATGAATCAACTCTCACAGAATTTTTTAAAGCTATTTCTTCACATACTTGATTACATATTCCAGACGTGACCATGTGAATACTAAAAGAAATGAACCCAGCACTTATAGCCTGCCGGTGACCTTTGCGTGAAAATGACCTTAGTCAGCGTGGTGTTATGTGGATACGCTGTGTCATTAAACTCTCTGGTGAGAGTGCAGGTGGTGCTCCCATCCATACAAAAAGCAAGAAAAAATATCTCGGTTAATTAAGTTACTATTCCAATGAAAGTATATAAGCCTAAATAATGGTACCGAGGGGGCTCGCGGGGCGAACGACCACGCTGCTGGTCTGGCTTGTGTGCTGAGACGAACTGGACTAATGGCATCGGCTTCGATCACAAGTGGCGTGAACCGACGTCACACTTCGATGTTAAAACATGACATAAGCACTATGTAACAATAAAGCAATGATGAAAAATTATATCAATTAAATGAAACACATTGCTGACATCCCCATTGATCAACAAATGTATGTTAAGGTTAATGTTGTGAAGTTGAAGGGGAGTGTCACCGCACTAAAAACAATTTTGAAAGGATGGAGGACTTCATAGGTAGTCTCCCTTTATGAAAACACAGTTGCCCTCTTATAAATAGACATTGAGTACACTTTAAGGCTTTCTTGTGAAAAGTCTCTCTATTTCATTTCCTGTGACGTGTTTGTATTTCACTGGCTACAGTGTTGCCAGGTGGCTGTCTCCTAAAGGGATGGACAAGTTCACCTGGGCTAAGGGGCATGGATTGCCATGCTCGATGGCTCTTAATACAATAATAACCACCCCTGACTGTAGTTTTGAATGAGATGAAGTTGTGGGATATGTAAAGAAAAATGCTGCACACAGCTGCTGCTCTCATGAACCATTCGGAAAACGCACACTATGTGTTCCGATGCATGTTCGCATCGTTCACATGTAAATGGGTCACGACCATGTACCAAGTGAGACTGTTTAGTATCTGTGGTGCCCGTAGAGTAATCATGTAAACTAGGTTAGGAGTCAAGTGATGACACCTGTAGAAATTTGCAGTATCGTTTATAGCCCACCGGCAAATGTTAGTGTAACTCGTCCTTGTGGTATTGCAATGTAGCGTCAGATTGAACACACTCCGAGTATTTATTTAATTTATGTGTAGGATATCAATGTAACATAATTTGAAGTGTTTTATGTGATTTTTAGAGTGTAAATGTGTATCTGATTAAGCCAAACAGTTATATAGCGAATATTCAGTCTTTAATTGAATTTTACTGTTCCGGTCGTGGAGTACCACAGAAATTGACAGACGTAAAATTCCCACATGAGTTTAGAGGCGCCACATTATAAGGTTTAGTGTGTAAATAAGCTGATAACTGATCATTAAAAACTCTGGACTCTCCACAGGATCAGGTAATTTCATCCCGATTAATTCTTAGTTTTGTTAGATGTATGTTTTATGTGACAATTACATGAGGTCTGTAAATTAAGGTACATCGCGAAGTGTCATGAGCTCTCGGTATGCATGCTGCTCGCCTGCACCAACTCTAACAGTCTGGTTTCACGAGTCGTAGGTACTGAACGTGTATCGTGTCGTGGGGGACTTGCATACTTTGTTCTCATCATTTCAAGTTAATAACCATGTAAATTGTAATATATAGGCATGTTGGGGAGCCTGAATACCCCAGTTATATTTATGTTTTTTCTGTTACTTTTGATGCAGTGTGTGCCAGGGGATACAGCCACGTGTTCGTTCGGCCCATGATCCTGAGAACAGTGATCTCGTCCTCACCCAGTGAGTTTGCACCCATTCCGTAAAAGTCACAGTATGTGTGTTATGTTGTGGCTTTTATTAACACGAACACCGAATGCCATCTGTATTATATATACTTTTTTGCTCAGGCAATGTTAGCCTCTTTGTGGTCGAAAAAATGTTGATGACGTCTTTTCTAGTACAAAATCTTACCACCAGATGTCAGCCAATTTTCTCAAATCTGTGGATGTTGTAAAACAACCAATAAACTGGATGATTTTCGTGGGTTTAATTCAAACAGTGTTAAGATACTGCGAACATACCATATTCCGATGTTTCTGATGCCATGTTCTAATTCACTTCGAGTTTTGTTTTTCGTAAGTTGCATTTGGCATTTTAGTTAGTCGGAACAATACGACATTCAACTGTGTAGCAAGCCATCTTGCAATGTTGTTATTATTTTTGTGTTATAATGATAACAAAATTCAAAGTTCATGAAGTATATAAATAAACAGTAATTATTCCCAAAACTGATTATAGGGCAGTTAAAAATGTAAAAATAACAGAAGAAAACAAATATGATATTCAATTATTACTTAACAATCAATGTTTCATGGAATATGACTATTTAAAGAATATTTCAGCAACTAGCTTTGTTAAATAATGATTGTGATTATGATACATATTTGTTTATTCCTTTAATCTCGCCTATAAGTGTACGTAAAATTTCGATCCGGCAAACCTATTATGGCGGGAGTTTGGTAAATTGTATCTTGAAGTCTACAGCTTTGAAGCTGGCCACATGCAAAATGCAAATAACAAAAATATGCCATAGAAACTTTTTTTTAGCCAAAATGGGTTACATGACCATTTTGTTAATAAAAAGTGCCCATTGGAACACGGCTTTGCAGTGTGTTGAAACTTTCTTGAGTTATTATTTTGCAGTATTCCATGATCTCGGCATCATTTTATGATAGGTAATATCTTANCTTGAGTTATTATTTTGCAGTATTCCATGATCTCGGCATCATTTTATGATAGGTAATATCTTACTGCCAGTACCCGGTACCGACCATACACCTAAGATAGGTAGTCCGGTTGATCGTCAACCTCACATGTATCTAATATTTACCTACCCCAAAAGAACACAATTTTCAAAGTCACAGGTCAACTATGATGAAAGTGTTTGTTTGTATATCAATTTTTAAATGACAAATACTATTATATTAATAAAATACTTTTGACATTTTGAATTCAATTAAACTGCATTAATAATTAGTTAAAGGATTTATAAAAATATCTCAAAATACCTTTTTTCCAAACAGTTTAATGCATGCAAGCATGCTCGTTCTTCTTAGCCCATTTGTCGCCCTGCATTGTTCTGATAATGGCATCACGAGACTCCGGTTGTTCTCCTCCCCTCCCCCCTCCACAGAGGAAATCTTGGATACATCATAGGGACACCCCTGATGCCAGAATGCCTTTCGTTTGTGTTGTGGCTCGTAAAATGCTGGGGCATGTGACATCAAGTGCTCATTAATATCCATGCTCCATGTAAACCCACCCATTTCAGACTCCTGAATCATTAATTATTTTTCATGGAAAGTGTTTTGTAAGCTTACTTTGTACAAAATCGTGGATAAAGCATTAATTGTCGTGTTTAACCCTTATCTTTACTACATTTATGCTTGTGAACATGCCCGATGTAGAGGTGCATCGTAATGTCATAATGATCATGTTTTAAATTAGCCTTTTAATTATTTTGCAAGGGCTTCTAATATGTTCAGCACTTTGTAAAATTCTTCAAATTAATATGCCATACTAGCGTACAAATGGACACCAATTAATACAATGTATTTCAAAAATGGTCATACATAAAATGTTTCTAAATATCAGTTAAGTTCCATTTTAATTAACCAAATGATCATTCAAGATAATTATTAGTTTTGTTAATTTTTCTAAGATTATTCTCGTGTTTAATGGTCATGTAATGTCTCAATAGCTGTTAGTTGGCCACTTGGCATAAAAAGAACCCTTGTNCTTGAGTTATTATTTTGCAGTATTCCATGATCTCGGCATCATTTTATGATAGGTAATATCTTACTGCCAGTACCCAGTACCGACCATACACCTAAGATAGGTAGTCCGGTTGTTCGTCAACCTCACATGTATCTATCATTTACCTACATATCCATGCTCCATGTAAACCCACCCATTTCAGACTCCTGAATCATTAATTATTTTTAATGGAAAGTGTTTTGTAAGCTTACTTTGTACAAAATCGTGGATAAAGCATTTATTGTCGTGTTTAACCCTTATCTTTACTACATTTATGCTTGTGAACATGCCCGATGTAGAGGTGCATCGTAATGTCATAATGATCATGTTTTAAATTAGCCTTTTAATTATTCTGCAAGGGCTTCTAATATGTTCAGCACGTTGTAAAATTCTTCATATTAATAAGCCATACTAGAGTGCAAATGGACACCAATTAATACAATGTATTTCAAAAATGGTCACACATAAAATGTTTCTAAATATCAGTTAAGTTCCATTTTAATTAACCAAATGATCATTCAAGATAATTATTAGTTTCGTTAATTTTTCTGACANTTATTAGTTTTGTTAATTTTTCTAAGATTATTCTCGTGTTTAATGGTCATGTAATGTCTCAATAGCTGTTAGTTGGCCACTTGGCATAAAAAGAACCCTTGTTAGACCGCTTCATGCACCAAGTTGTTTCGTTGGGATCGTGAAGTTAATGGGAGAGTACGGCTGGTCGCTGACCAAGCTTCTTCCTCATTTGCTTACCAATCAGCTAGAGTACAATAATTACGATTAGCTTAACGGAACCTTAGTATGTTTATGTTCTTGTGCCTGGGGTTTGAATGCTCTCTCTATCTACTCTGCATCCAGATTTGTAACTATATCTTGTAGATTTTACATTAACCCTGGTGACATTTTTTTGCTGTGTAAACCATCGGAGGGGTGAAGATCCGAGTCTGCTTAATTTTTGTTGCCGCCACCATCAGCAGCATGCAGTGAAAAAGATTAATAAACGACATAAATATTAAGCTGTGTGTGTGTGTTTATTTTTCTTCGCCTTCAGGATGTATATGGGCACGGATCCCGACAACTCGCTCTCATATGCCAGAAAAAAGTGTGTTTCTAAGTCATAGCAGTGTACGAGTGGATTGCCCATTACCACTCTTAGGTAGTTGCGGCTCGACGTTCAGCAAGATTATTCGTATATACAGCTCAGCCATGGCCATCAGCGCATGGCCTTGAGGAATGCACTCGTTCTTTCAACCTTAGTATCACAACTAGTCCAGCACCTTTAAAACCAACTAAAGAACCTGTGAAAAGTTTGTGCAGCCTTATTGGCAGGAAAGCAGTTCAATGTTGGGACACAGAGATTGTCTGTGTGCTGTTCAGCAAGATCGGTCTTCCTCATCTTTAGTCTATGGTCCCAACGAGCATCTATTCCTACGGGACTCTGTCTCATATAACTTGGCAGTTAGGGAGTGGCAACTTAAGTTATACGAAACAAACAGTGTTCCATTTAGAAGATTCTGTATCAGCTAATGCAGAAACGAACAAAAATTAATATTAAGTTAGTTTTTTTGACTGCGCTTCTGTGGCACATCAAATAAGCAGAATATATATGTGAACAAGAAAGAGTTACTAGATTAATTAATACATTTTATTTCACGTGGTAATGAAACAGATGTTGTTAGTGTTACAAACTAAATTTAGTGTTAAAGTACTAATATATATAGGTGTTCAAATTTAAATGCGAATTAAAAGGCCCGAATTGAAATTAAACACAACTTCAAACATTGGGGGTTATTGTTACGTCTTATCCCTACTCACCATTTCATGAACACATGCTCGATATTAATTCCGAATGCCTACAGAAACATCGCAAGGTATTGTAGGATTAATTTTTAAATAATTTGATGAAATGCATTTCAAACTCGTGACACTTGGAGCCAGTGATAGGAGAATAGTGAACTTTTTCAAAGATGTGATCAAAAGACTGGTCAATATGCTGCTATCTGTTTATAAACACACTCTTCTCACAACGCGCTCTGCCATGTCACCTGTCTGGGGGATATATGGAAACACTACCCGCCAGAAAAAAATATATTTCTTGTGTAAAATAACATTTTATGAACGGATACCAATTATTCTATTTTTTCGCGAGCACTGTATAGTTTTTAAAGTAATATGTATTTCTATGTAGAGTGATTTTGATTACTAGTAATTTCTAGACACTCATTACATGTCATGGTTATTTCTTCCCGCAATCTTATTTCCTTGCTTTCGTGCTGTTACTATACTGTTATAATAAAGCGAAGGAAGTGGGACATAAGTGGGCGTTTTTAAGCAATTCCTATGTTATTCCGCATTACATATTTCCGACTCAGACTGTTTTGTATCTGTAATAGCAGAATAAATGCTTTGCAAAAGATGTTCGTGTGTTGTTTTTTGCCGAATGAATGTGCATTGACAAGCAAGTTCCCCGAATTAATTTTATTTCCAGTTTTAACATATTAGCTGTAACGGCCAAAGTATGATAAGAACTACAATTTGTGAGATGCATTTGTTAACCCAAATTCGCTGTCTCTAATAAATTAAAAACGAGTTAACAAAAATTTCACTTTCTGCAATTGTTTCTATTATTACGTTTAACACCTACGAATTTGTTAGGGAGATATGTCTATAAATACCTTAAAATTTGTTTAGCAATACAAAGATAAGTGGATTTGTAGTCAGCGTGTTAATATATTTTTTTTTTGTGGTTTGTGGCCAACGGCAAAGCCCACGAACAAAACAAAAAATAGTAGGGGAAAGACAAACTAATGAAAATATCCACCGAAAAACGAACAAGGAAACCGAGAGAGAACATCACAAACTACCCGATGGTCGTGAAAAAGTACCGAAGGGTAAGAGACAGGAACACTCCCCGAAGCCATTTAAGCGCAGCATACAATGAACTTCGATCGCCGCGAGTGGAACACTGAAACAAGATATATGCCAAATCTGCACTAGGGGCACCGCAGACACAGGAGGGATTAGGAACTATATGAAGTTTATAGAAATGAGACTGAGATGCTTTATGACCTGAAAGGATACGAAAAGAAGTTACTGCTAAACGACTGGACCTAAAATGGTGACGAGAATATGTAGGAAATAAATGTGCATATTAAGTATTAGAAACCCAAGTATAATTTTTCCACATCTGCTCCCAGCACTGGAAATTTCCCTGTTTAGTATGGGATATAAAACCGAAAATAAAGTAGGGTCTTTGAGACATCCTTTAAGGCACTCAATTTCGCAATTTTAGCCATCATCTCATTCCCCTGAATCCTTACATGCCCCGGTATGCACAGGAAGAGGATAGTAACATGTACTTTATCCAAAAGAACACACTGTTCCCGTATAAGCAATATAAACTACGATAATCCGATATACACTGCAAATGCTTGGGCATAATAAATGGTGTCAGTGGAAGGGAGCTTAAAGAGTCCAGAACATTTTGTGAAGAATTAAAATAAGCAGACCCAACACCTTCGAAAGTTTTTGAAGCATCTGTATAAATCAAAGTACAGGCAGAATATCCAGCAACAGTGGCATTAAATCCTTCTTGAATGAAAGTTTGAGAAACATTTCTAGTAGGACAAGGAAAACGAAATTAAATATCATACTGCAAACTGTGTAACAATGTAGGCGGAGGATGAACAAAATACAGATCCAATGTTTACTTTGCAACAGTCTATAGTGGTCTGACAAAGACATAAGGGAGGAAACCATACGAAATACCATTATGAGAGCAGAAGACAAAGCGCAAAGCACCAAGGAGAAGTCTGAGGCATACATGCTGTATAGATTCCAATTTGTTCACCAAAAAGAGTGGCGGCTGCCCAGCAATTGGAATACTGTAATTTAAAACAGATAGGATGGTAGATACATAAAATGAACTAAGAGCAAAAATGCTAGAACCCAAATGGTAATGGGCAAGCACTTTTAAAATGTTAATTATTTTGCTACATTTAGTATCATGTATACATAAACGAAAAGTATAATTTGGCACTACTTTCGTCGAGCTTTAAAAATCTTGTCATTTTAACTGTCACCAATGTGGGTCAAGACGGAGAGTTGTAACTTTGGTAGTGAATTGAAGTTTTTTTTCTTTAATATTATCTTTGGTCTCGCTTGGCAAGATGGCTGGCTGCAGTAGAAACATTTTGGTAGGTATTTTACTATAAGTCTAAGTTTGATAACTTTTCAGTTTAAAGCAATGGTTTGGAAAGTTTGTTTGCGTTAAAACTAATATTTCTGTATTAAACTATTTTTTTTTAATATTCCGTAAGTTTAACGAATGAGTTAAGCGGGACAAGGTGTTTCGCCTGCCTAGCGCTTGAAATGTGCTGCAGAGCCTTTGAAGCTTCTCACTGTTGTTTCCTCTCCCTCTGGACACCCACTTACTTAGCTGGCAGAGCCAATTACCCCCCCCCCCTTCTACCATCTTTTACTTGCACCATTCTGTACGTCCTGATCAGCATTACAACTTTCTTCCTGTCCTTCAACACGCTCCACCCCATTTATTTCATTATTACTGATGGCATATAGGTCCCTTACTCCTTATCATCCCTCCCCGGTATTCTCGACCTACCCTTCATCTTACTGCCCTTCTTTGCACCTTCTCTAGATCTCGCACCTCCACGCACGGGTCACGTACTGCTGACGCATATTCTAACATCGGCCGTACCATTGTGCCATATGCCTTCACCTCACAGCTGACTCCCTTCAACACCCTTCCCAACATACCCAAAGCACTCCTTCCCATTCAACTACCCTCTCTACCTGTTTTTTTTTTCCATCTGAGGTCTCCCTGCAATACAATCCCTAGAGACTTATATTCTGTTGCTTCTTCTATCTTTTACTGTAAATGTTATTTTGGAGCCCTCCAATATAATATTGTGATGAAGCTGGATGAGTTCCTTGTGGACAAGTGGGTAGTGGAATGGATGGTGACTTTCTTAGGGGACGGAGCCAGTGGGTGAGACGTCTGATATCGAAGTGTTGATTTCGGGTGCCACAGGGAAAATAATGCTAAATTACAGGACAATGGGGGTTGGTGGGAAAATAAGGCTGTTTGCTGATTGTGTGTTATATGCAGATGTGGGTGGTGAGAGAAATTGGCTGGATGATATTGATCAGATACAGTAATGGACAGAGGAATATGATGATCAATGTGCGAAAGACTTGAGATTGTGACTTTTACAAGAAAGAGGGTGTAGAGCAGGGTCATTTACAGATGAGCGGGACAGGAAATAGACGTAGTATTGGAGAGAGATCTTGGTTGGAAAAAGCAGGTTGAACAATTGGTTACAAAGGGCAGAAGAGCTTTGTGGATACTGGGGAGGGTACTGAAGGTAGTGAGATTAAGGAAAAGGCTTATGGCATGATGCTACAACCTATATTGGAATACGCAACAGCGGAGTGGGATCTGTACATGGAGGTGGAGTTACCGGAGCTGGAGAAGGTACAAAGAAGAGCAGCTAGATGGGTGAAGGGCAGGTGGTGAAGGCCGAGGCAGGATGGTGAGGATGAAGGGAATTTTCGACCTTGAGATATGATGGAGATGAGTTGGAGTTGCAGGAGAAGTGTGGAGAGGCTGGTCAGGTTATACAGGATAGTGAATGGAGTGGAAGGATGGGGAAAGTTGGGTTGCTGGTGTTCTTGGGTGGTGTACATAGGGAGAGGTAACAACAGTGTTGAGATACAGAGGGCATGGAGGAGAACTGAGAGCAGACTAGGCAATCCATGATTGTGAGGTTGGTGAGCGAGTGGAATTTATTGCTGGAGGAATTGGTATCTGTGAGCGGGGTTGCAAAGTTCAGGAAGGGTGTGAAATAGGAGTTAGGCCGGGTAGGGGGAGGGGTGAGAGCGCGCCACCAGGTGGTAGCCTGATTACAGGTGGTGGTTATTATTATTAAATTAAAATACAATTATAAACATAGAGTTGCAACGCAACTATGCAAAGTAATAGTAAATACGATACATGCATGGCCAATGATTGAAGTCGTAGTTTTTACATACATAAAAGACAATCTCTTGTGCAATACTACAATAAAATTACATGTATGAAAAATTGTATGTACTAAAGTCAGTCCATAAAACCGGTTGAAATTCACTGACCTCACAAAGACGTCACTATCCCTCTATAAAATATTGCAAAATGTATATTTCTGGAAGCAGTCTACTACATTTGTATACAAACTTTACATTAAGCCATGGTCTACAAATATGAAGTAGATTGATACATACATATACCAGCAAAACGTCTCGATCGCACAATCGTGTGAAAGATGTGTTGTCTTTCTTTGTATGTGTGCCTACTAAACTGTTAGTACTTTCTGCCCTTTTACATATTTTTGGTAGCTTAGCGGCCTATTTGTAACCTTAACCCAATCAAGAGTAGCGACACAAAAAGCAATATATTTTATTGCTGTGATTTAGTGAACATATTTTAAGTCAATTAGGATATTGATATCTTACAGTTTTGCCATAATTTTTTTAAATTTTTACCTTTAGTTTTGTAAATTTTTTAACAGTTTCTGAGAATGGCGTCTATTGCTGCCCTTATTAAATTAGGTATTAATAAAATCAGGTCCTGACTATTTAGAATTTTTACTTTTCCGTTTCAGAATAGTAGTCTGTAATTGTATAGAATAGAGACTTTTCTGAAAATAAAAGAAAAAAATCACGGAAAGTGGTAATTTCCACTCTACTAATTACACAACACGAATATACTTGGGGCATTAACGTATTGCCAATACAATAGTGGGGAGGATTATGCAGATCAGGGAAATTGTGGTGTAAAAAGGTGTGTAAATATGTATTTTATCATTAGAGTTTCCGTACGTAACCTAACAAAACCTATCCTAAACTAACGTAACGTTAGGTTACTTAAGGTTATGTTACGTACGGAAATATAATGGTAACGTACATATTTCGCACATATGTAAATACAAGCACACCATAAACCAATACTAAAATGTGTGAAAAATATCTACGTTTGCGTTATATTTCCGTATGTGAATATAATTGCAATACTACAGATAATACAACACACCAGACGTATGTAAATTTACTCACTGAAGTAGGCAGTGTGTCCTCTGCCAATTCAACTACTGTCACGCATGATTGGCACATTACCTCAACATGACCTACAAAAAACGCAAAAGGTACTAGCCGAATTAACGTTAATTCTATAAACTGGCAAACGCACAGAAGCACTCGTACCCTCCATTCTTCAATCACAAGTCTTCACACGGTCGGGTTCGGACGTCGCAAACCGCGCGCACACAATACTCCACTCCGCAAACCACACAGTATGCCGTATACCGGGCAACTAAACGCAGTACAAGTCAGTGCCGACAGCATTACATGACTATTCAACATGTCGTCTGGCATAAACAAAGCAGCCAAACTCCTAGTACTTTATCTATTTTACTTACTACGTTTTACATATTTTACCATTACGCCCTTGTCAATATTAAAAAGGTATGCTGTGCGCAACCCATTAATTTTACTTTTGTTAGTCTACTATGTTTCCTTCAGAAAAGCCGCTATTCTATACAATTACTGCAGAGGTTTGAGCTGTGGAATTGTAGAAGTGTGTTGGTGATTGTTGCAGGCGAGATGCTTCTCTTCCTCCGCAGCCCAGCAGCAGCTCGTCAAGGTGAGACATCAGTTCATCACATTAACAAATAAATTATTGTAAACTGCAGTTACAGCAGATATGGTTCTTAGCAATGTTGAAATTACATTATTCAAGAGATTTCTTTTTTTCTATATTTTGAGGCTATTTTATGGTTTAGTGACATGTTGTTAATGATAACTTGATAAAAATACTAATCATTAAAAAAACTACATTCGTAATATTAATTTTTTTAGTATAAATATAATAATTTTATCTTATTTTTATTTATACAAATTTGGAAGCTTTATTTTATTAAAAAGTTTAGTTTGTCTAAAGTGTTTATTGAATTCACAGAAATGTTGTTGGTTCACATGCGATAAGGGTTTAACTTTAAGTTATTTTGACAATTTTATTTCAAGAGTTGAAATTGAAATACAAGCAAACAACATAAAAATTTCAAATAAACGTTTTTCATGATATTTTAATAACCAATTACTTTAAACTGTATCATAAAGTATTGTCAAAAGTTACCTGGGGCATATCGGAGTTCATAAAAATAGACACAGTTATTATTTACAACATTAAACTACCTATCTACTATCACGTGCGTTAAACTACCTGTCTACTATCATGTATTCTCTATGATCACACATTATTCTAAGCACTTTATTAAATGCCAATCTCAATTATAATTAAAGTCCTTATTACTGTCTTTATATGAGCTACAGTCACCTATTCCACACTTATTATTTATACATACAATATCAAAACATCTAAAATCAAGTCCCATTTTCCCACAGTCCAACTGGTCACTCATTCTCTTTCTTTTCTCGAGATCCGTGCAGACTACATTCACTGGTCACTATATAATCACTTTGATGGTTCTCTTCACCTGTCGCCAATAGCCTTGCATGGCCCTAGACACTCAACTCGGAGCCACACCGTAGCTTATATAGCAGGTCCAACCTGACCCAGAAGGTTCATTTTCCCACAAGTTTCGTTGGTAGGGGGAAAAAAAGGGGGTGGGGGGCGATGGTGTTAGTAAATTTGTGCAATGACTGCCAAAATCATTTAGTCTTCAGGGTTGGAAGTGGCATCAGTTGATAGCCTTATTGCGTTAGTATTGCGGGGAGGAGGGGGTGTTTGTAACCCTGATTTCTCTCCTCCCATTACCTCAGCGATGCTTTTGGTGCAGTGAGCCATGTACGTCTGGGAGGGAGGGATAAGGGAAAGGATGCTGAGCGGCTGCATGTAACACGGACCCCTCCTCAAGTAAGATTTATAAATATACCAATGCATGTCAGTTCTGTGAAAAGAAAGAGAGAAACGAGGCATATTAGATAAAACAAACCAAGTTAGTGCAGTATTTGAAATACACGAGTACTCTCTGTCTCATGTAACTTGGCAAGACATTCGGAATTACTCAAGGTAAGGACACTTACTTGTCAGAGGACATGCACAAGTATTACTTCTTACATTTGTTATAACCGGGTTCTACTGTACCTAATAAATTTCAAGTACTGTTTACTACTATTTACATCCGCACTTGTAATCTTGTAAAGATAGTTTACCAACTTTAAGGATAGGTTTTAAAAAACTGTGATAACAGTAACAATTGGTATTTCATTACTCTGATGTCTCTAATGATATTTTAATATAATTTAGAGACATTTTTCAAGGGGTCAGTAAAATAAAATGTTATACGCAGGAAACTGTATTACACCTGTAGGGACACTTCAACCAAAACAGAATTATACTGTAATAATTTTTGTATACAAATAGCTAGTAAAATTCAACATCTTCATCTGAATCATTTGATACAAAAATATCAGTGATCGGAATTCCATGGATCATATCATCAATTAATGCACGACATGCATTATGGATGCTTGCTCACTCATCTACGCTTGGTTAACTTCGTAATTTTCAGGACAATCACCTCTATAAAATCCTTAATATTACAAGAATAAACTATTTTCTGTATCTGTTTGTGGACTACTGCGTTGTTAATATGTCTGGAATTTCACTTAAGAGAAATATTGCTTTTAAGATGCTGCAAGAAATTGAACAAATACTGATGTTATACGCACAAAATGAAATATATGAACACTGTTATATGCTGGAAATGAAACCATTAAGCCTAATGGAGAAATGGTGGGATCATGAAATAATGGTGTTATATGCGGGAATGTTATAACAGGGTTGTACTACTTTTGCAGCTTAAAATATTAAACTATTATGTTCTGCCTATTAATCTACATTAACTGTTCTAGATCATTTTCAAGTTTGTTTGTTTCCCTCAATTAACACTGTTCCTCTATTTACACCATTAAATATTTGTCCATTGAAAATAGTAAAATAGAGGTCTACCATAGTTAGTTTTTTCTCCTTGTTTGTGGGAGATGATGGAGCTGTGGTAAGGGCACGTTGTAATGTGGTGCTGATGCGTGCTGCAGACGCCCATCCAAATGTTTGGGCTGGATGGCCGCTATGCGACGGCGCTCTACTCGGCTGCCACCAAGATGAAGCAGCTGGATGCAGTGGAGGGAGATCTGCTCAAGCTGCAGGTACGGTTGCCACATTTCCCTCTCTGAGTTACTGTCTAGTTCATTTTTAATAGCTTGCAACCTTTGCAAATAGATGTCTTCCCCTTCTCCAATCACCCAGATTATCTGGAGTCGTCGTTGTTATTTATGTGTGCATGTGCAGTTTTGAGAGTGCATGTGTGCGCTTGCAGACATTGTGCCTTATTGTACTATTACTTTCCTCCGACTAGTTTTCCAGTAAATGCAGGTTGTGCTGATTGGTTAAAAAAAACAAAACATTAAACTAGGTAACTTGGACGGTGTGTCACAGGTGATTATGTAGAAGAGTTAGAAACATTTATATAATCAAACTTTGTTTGTATGGCACCCATTTCATCCAGACACTTCGTTCGTACCAACAAATTTTCGCGAACCATAAAAAATAAAAATTAATATAAAAAAATTTAAAGACCAAAAAATTGCTGCAGAAATCTATTAAAATACATTAAAAAGCTGCTACATTAAAATATAACGCGGGTTGTATGGATTCTACCCTTGTTTGATGCATCACATAGTGGGGAAGAGAGAAAGAAGCAGAAATTGTTAAAATGTACAGTTACTAGCGCGCAGCGTGAGAGCAAGGCTGTTGGCCTGACAACTGTTCAGCAGCACCGCCCTTGCTGGTGCAGTTCTCTTTCCCACACTGTATGTGTCTGCCGAGATACGCTTGCACAGCACGNCAGCACCGCCCTTGCTGGTGCAGTTCTCTTTCCCACACTGTATGTGTCTGCCGAGATACGCTTGCACAGCACGGCGCATTCTACGCCCCACCCTATGGCAGCAGTGCCTGCCAATGATTACACTGATGGGCGCGACAAGCGGGGAAAAAACACAACTCCGCCTTTAACCCTCCTATTTTTACTGTGTATGTTCGACCCATTTTGCTCCCGTTATTATTCCTGAGAAGTTA
>NQII01012258.1:0-24858 GCA_002778355.1 Clitarchus hookeri
TACCGACTGTCAAGTACATGGGTTGCAGCACCAGTCAACTTTCAACATGTTACCAGTGATAACGAAAAACAACACAAATAACAATGTACCAAATATTTGTTTCTGTCAGGATACAACCATATTCTGAGGGTGATTCATCAAGCAAANAACACAAATAACAATGTACCAAATATTTGTTTCTGTCAGGATACAACCATATTCTGAGGGTGATTCATCAAGCAAAACAACAACACTGCAATACTTACTTACAACTGTCAAAATGTGGCCTTTGTAGCTGTGATTGTAAGATTTGTGGACACACAGCTGCTAGTTTTGTTATTGCAGTAGAAAACTTTTGAGACACCCAGCAACCTGCGCTAACTTGAGTGTGTCATGCTGACGTCACCCTGTCTAGTCGGGTGATTAATCACATTCCATACAGTTTTTTTTTTTTTTTTTTTTTTAAATATTGCATGTTGTATGTCTTTTGGAATATATCACAACCACAATTTTTTTTGTGGTATATTGCAACCACTGTATTTTGTGGTGCTGCATATTTCTGTGATGTATGTATTGCCTTGCTGTGATTTTTGTGATGCAATTTTTTGCAAAGCTGCAACCCCACGTTACACCTTAACCTTACTGCATATGTGACGATTGTGACACTCCTGGTTTCATTCAGGAAAAAAANCTCCTAGCGCGCACGTTACACCTTAACCTTACTGCATATGTGACAACCCACTCCTGGTTTCATTCAGGAAAAAAATTATAGTCATATTCAAAACAAAGGACATGATATTGCAACCCCAGTAAAATACATAGTGTCATAACAGTAAAAAAACAATTATCTAAATTACTTCAAACAACTGCGTAAAAACCAAATTTTTGCCACGGCTTTGTTTAAAATGTATTTCGTATAAAACTGCTATTATAACAATTGAATTACAAATATATATTTATAAAATGAATTAATACACTTCACATGCACTTTTCTGAGTACTAGAATGTACACAGTATTTTACTGTGTGTACGATATGTAACCACGTGTATAACAATTGGAGACACAGACTTCATAACTGGATATCTTTGTTGATACATCAACTTTGCATGATGGTTCACATAGAAACATAGCAAACACTGATTACTGATAAAAAAAAAAATGTTATCAACTAAAATGAGTTTAAAACTCTACTTTCCTTTAAAAGAATGGAATGCTTTGTTTGCTTCATTACATATTTTATACTTCAATAACCATTACTGACAAGTTTATACTGAGAGCTGTCACTTTAGACAGAAAACTGTAAAAATTTACAACAGTATCTGGTCTCAACCCTGGCTAATCCTAGTATGGGGATGCTGTGCAACTTTACGAGTCCCATATTGTGACACACAGCGGCACCAAAAGTTATGGTTATCGATATTATCAACTCACTTTTAAGTTGTATAATAAAACAATGAGATTTTGAAGTCTCATTAAAAATAACACGTGCACGATGCCTAGAGGCACGTGAATTCCGCAATTTCATTCGGTGGCAGGTAGACTTAGGGTTCAATTTACGATTGGACCACAGTGGTTCTGACGCTGCCTGTTCAACTCTCTAACCAGTGAGAGACAGGAAGTACTGTTAGCGCCACAACTGCTGGCGGGTGCGGGGAGTGGCTGGCGAGGGGAGAGGTAGCGGCACACGCAGCTTAATGCAGTGCTATACACATTACTAGTCTCTGTATTATCAGTTGCGCATTTGCAGATGTGTGCCAAACATTTCTGTAATAGTTTGTACACAGCCGGGCCGTCACTAATACCAGCTCACGCCGGCCGTGCCGGCCGCCCAAGCGCAGGCGATCTACGGAGGTGAGCCACCAGCACTCGTGGCGCTTACAGTAATAATGCGACAGTATCGCGTGCAACAAAGTTGAATAAAAAAACACCTCGCACCTTGGCAGCAGCCCATGAATAAACAACTACGGCCTGAGCAGGTAAAGAAGTTCAGGCTGCTGGCAAATTCACGTACCTCTATCAATGCCTTATTAATAACCACCTGCGTACAACAGCGGGCTACTCACGACAGGAGGGAGAATAGGCGACCCTCTCAACTTTATGCAGGAGATGTAAGGCACCGTCGCTGTATCCATCGTGCTGACCCATGAAAGCACGGCACCTGAAACAACATGCCACCCATGTCCGTCAAGCTCCGCTAATCGATACTTGGAGTCGCTTTGTAACATTTCAGTGTAGGCCTAACTTTGTGCCACACATTGTCATTCAAAATTACAACTTTACAGCCTCCTTCCTTGACAAATTCTTTAAGGTGAACTATTTTATTTATGACCAAAACAGTTATATGTGGAGAATCTTTGAGACTTCACTTGAAATCAAGTTACGCAGGTGGTACGAAGGTCCCCTGGCTTGTACAAAGTCTCCTCACGTCGACCATAAGCAGTTCAGAAGAGGCACAACAGTGGTTATATNGAAGGTCCCCTGGCTTGTACAAAGTCTCCTCACGTCGACCATAAGCAGTTCAGAAGAGGCACAACAGTGGTTATAGAAGTTTTTTAAGAACTTATTTGCCAGTCAAAGGCAAAGCAATTTAATTAAATATTGTGTAAAAGACTAACATCTGTTAAACTATATTCTTGTGAGGAACTGTTCATTAGTTCATATTTGGGGTAAAGTCTTATTTGAGATAGGCCTAAGAGTGTTTTGCAAATATTTTAAGTACAGTATAAAGAGTACTATTATTTTAAGACACCTGTAAAAGTTATTCAATTTGCTAAACCTCTAGCCAACACGATACTGGAGGCACATGAAAAAATCCTATATCGCAGTGTAGCTGCTAGGAAAGTTGTGGATTTCTTGAACAATCNCAAAAATCCTATATTGTAGTGTAGCTGTTAGGAAAGTTGTGGATTTCTTGAACAATCACTAGATTATAGACAAAGTCAGAATGCAACAAGTCAGAGACCATAGTGCCTGACATCTGAGATCCCCAATAACGAAGTACTCCTTGAGAAACAAGATGAAGTTGTTTGGGTATAGGATGATTGCCAGTCTGCTATCGATGAATGTTATTCGAATAGTTATAACGACAAGTGGTATTTCCGTGAATTACTGCATTTTAGAGTGCAGTGTAACAACTGCTCTTTCTAGAAGTACTTGTCAACAGCCACTTTAAGAAAAATTTAGAGCAGTAAAATTACACAGACTGCATCGCTGTGGGAAAGAAATTTTATTAAGCACCTTTCAATGAATTTGAGAATCTAAATACTAGAGCACATTGATCGAGGAGACGACGAACGGACCACACGTCTCTCTGCTGTTTCTCGTATTCAGGTATAAATATAAAAAGCCATATAAAAGAAAATTTTGTAAGATTTATCGATTAAAAAATAAGTGAAGTTATGATCATCGCAAAGTGATTCTGAAAAAGCAGATTGTGAACAGTTGTGACGAACACCGACTGGTGTACGGCTAGGCAAAGTTGTTCTTAAGATGCTACAGGATTTGCCCCAAAGCCCGGGGGACTGTTCTTGGAACTGTTACTGACAGATACAGCGTGATGAGTTGAGAACTCTGAGGTACAGCTTAAGAAATCAAGAATGTAGCAATACGCGTTTGTTGTCCCTGCTACTATTATGCCTTTAACTTCAATACCCATGTCGTCAAATGTCCAGTGCCAGAAATACAAGACGAATAATAAGCTAAACCATTTCCTTCTTTGTGAGATTCTCAAAATGAAATGCCATTTTTATTTTAATATTTGGAGAAAAATTAATTAATCATACGAGAAACTTTTGGTTGAACACCATGATGCAGTTTTACAGTTTATCATCACTGCAGAAATCAGTGGAAGCAGTGCAATTTGTTTCTTAATAACAATAACAGCAGTCAACTGCAAATGCCAGGGAACTGTTCCTGGGTAATCAGCGACACAACATTCATCGTGACAACTACATGCTTAAGTGACATTTTATAGCAAGGACATCCACCAGGTGGGTTCCTCCACAAGGCACAGTTAGGAAGGTAGGTGTTTTCAACACCACTGAAGATTTAATAAAATGTTTTCAGAGGGAAACTAACTAACATAGGACTGTTGAGGGGTTTTGTGCTCCTTTCACTGAAGCTGAAGGAACTGCAAACACATTTGGGTAGGCCTAATGACCACTGTGCCTCGTATCAACAAACGCCAAACTTTGCCCCGTTACGATGCCTGCGAATACTGCTGAAGAGTACAACTGGAAATCCGTGCTCAAACCTTTACTAGAAGTTACTTTTGAAGATCTCAAATCACGTTTCTTCTACGGCAGTTAAGTCCTTGATGCATATAGATTTAACGTCCTATTGTCTGACAGTGGAGATAACACAACCTCATTGTACTGAAGTCTCTTCACTGCAAATGAATAATATCAGTGAAGCATCTGCAAAGCAGTCTCTCTCAGTTTGTGGCAAAGCAATGAAGGAGCGGTGGCCGAACATTTTAAGATTGCCGTGTATATTGTCTTGCGGCCCACGAGCGATACCAGTCGGCTACCGAGCACGTTTTACACAGAATTCTAACATGGTTCGTATCGCACAGCGTACAGAAACATCACAACGGGTTGCTTCAGTGCAAATATAACGGAATATTCCAAACGACAAAGAGACTACAGTTTGTGCATGAGCTACACATTGGGAAGCTTAACTGTGGTGCAATACAGCATTTGTAGTTTCCCTCGTTCACTACCAAAAATGTTTGTTCTGAGGAAAGGACATTTTAAAACATAGTTGTATGTCATAACTGAGCGAATTTATACATAGAGATGGAATATGAATAAGATACAAATTTCACACTAGGGAATTAGAATTTAATCATGAATTAAAGTAGTGTTACGTGAATCCACGTCACCTTCTCCCCCTCCAGGTGTCGGAGCACAGGATGATGTCCGTGGTACCCGGAGGGGGGAAGCAACGCCAGTTTGCTTGTGGAACTGACGTTGCTAGAATGACTTGGGCCACTATTGCATGAACATCCTAGTCATCACCCCCTCGGCGCAAAGAAACTTGTGGACCAGGCCGCCTCAGTCGTACTAGCCACGGCATGCCTCTGTGCCGGGAGTCTTGCATGGTCGTTAGTGCCAGGTTTGTGTATCGGGGCGATGCAACAGGCAACGGTACGACCGGTGAGTGCAGTGTACGACCATTAGAAACGAGAACTGAAACTGACCAGTTGCACCGCGGGAAAGTGGACTTTGTGTGGGAATGGCACACATTTGGAATGATGTTAATGTACGGCAGTGGACATTGAGATTACGTGTAAGTCACTTAGACTGTAGCTACAATAAAGACAATGATAAGAAGTTTCAATTATAATTAAGATAGGCACAAATATTGGGCTTACTGATAAGAATAATTATTATTAATTAGTTGGATAAGCTACTGTATTTTGTAAATAATAACTCTTGTGTATTTTCATAACAATGTAAATAAATTAAGACTGTTACTTTTATTTTTATCAAGACCACTATCCCTCGTGAACTGGGATACGCGCTAGGCGATTTGTAACAATACAGTGTTTTTCTTAAAAGAAGTTTTGGTATTAGACCATTTATTTGAGATTAGTACTGATGTCTGCATATAAATTATTGTCGTGTAACAAATTTCATGGGTATTTTAAAAATTAAAGCTCTAACGGCCAACACAATAACTGTCTGAACATGCTAAACCAGTGGCTGCAGCAGGAAAATATTTTTGCGTAAAGAAGTAAAAAAAAAAGTTGACTAGGGAGGTGGAGTCGTGGTGGGGGGAGGGGGGACTGCATAACCGAACAATACAATTACAGTTTTTATTTAATACAAAACGTGACACCTATTTTATTAATTGCTATACATTATGGTAGCAGACGGCTGCGTAACAATTCATTATAACGCAAGGGAATAAAATATACGTATGTAACAAAATGACTCTCAATTCACTTTACGTTAATAAATCATTACGAAAAATGAACATTTAGTTACTCAAGAGCCATATTCTTGAAATTCAGAATATAGAACTGCCTTAACGAGTCTATTCTCTAAGCAAACTAAGTAAGGGCAGACATAGTCAGTTTTGGTTTGTATTCTCGTAGAGGGGAAGAGGGGAAGAGGGCAGTTTCCTCNGTCAGTTTTGGTTTGTATTCTCGTAGAGGGGAAGAGGGGAAGAGGGCAGTTTCCTCACACCTGCTTGCAGCATCATTATTTGTATGCAAATGAAATTTTGTCATAACCATAACTGCTTTTAAATATTTTCAGTTTGAAATTTAAAATAGCCTTAATCGTTAAAACTATATACTTATATATCTCACGTGCTTCTGCTTTAGGAAGTTTTGGAAAATAAATGGTTTTATTTGGGGTTCAGATTACTTTTACAACTTGACATAAAATATGGTTTTTTCCTGCTTGAAATGCACAAAGGGTTTTTGTCAAGCAAGGTTAGTCGAACATGTTTACTTTCCATTGCTCACTGCATGTTACATTGTAATTTAATGCTTCTTGTATAATGAAAGTTTAATAGATGCTCCCGTCCACGATACTTACCTCCCATTTGCATTATAAGTACATTTTCCCCCTTCTTCTCGTAGGCAGTTTCTCCAATAAATATGTTTTCTGTTTCCATTTCCTTCGCAGTATATGGGAACCAGATTATTTGTTTGCATATTTGAGAAACGCAGCCAATAAGGCAGACGCGTAGATTGAGCCACTCATGATTAATAGTAATTACTCGATGCTAACTTACAGGTGTTTGCAACAAAACTTTAAAACAAAGACAAAATTAGTGTACAAATGCTGAACGATGTTCTACGAGAATTAAAAAATGTCTGGTTTAGCGCTCGTGTGTTTTTCTTTTCAATCCTGTACAATGCAAGTCTTTGAATTTACAAGTCAGTGAATGTAATAAAAAGACTATTACTTTTCCTGAGAGTGAAAAAAAAACACAACACCGTACAGAGCAAGATTTCTGTAATTTTTGCGGTATAATAAAATCTAATTTTTTTATATATACGTACAAAACATTTCAAAGTATTATATACACTTTATGTTCACAATTTCACGTAAACACAATGATGAATACTATATTCAAGTACCTATTTTGGTACATTCAGTAGAATGACTTAAGTATTCAAAATCACTCACTTTAATAATTTCTCATAATATTTACAAAGTATGTTAAAATTGAAAATCATGTTTCAGATTTATTTTTTTGTTTTACAGTTTGTCCACTTCAGCTAATTAAAATACACTACAATAACTCTTCAATAAACAGCATTGTTTAATGTTTCATGCCTACGACAGTTTACTTTTCTATACAAGATAAGTTTTAATTTTTATATTTGAATTATTCATAAAAGTGCAAAAAAATTATGCCCACATATTTTTATAAAACAAACTGTATCACTCCGGGGATGTCTGCTACCGTCTTGAAGATGGTCGAGGCTAGCGGGAACCTTTCACCAAGGTCAAGCTTCACAACAGAGAATTCCTTTTTTATTTATTTTTGTAGTGTGCACGGCGACACGAGTGTGGTCTTCCTATCCCTCCCTCTCTTCTCTATCACTATAACCTAAACCCTCCTAGACTGCCACAAACTTACGAAGAATAACTAACTTTTTTCCAACGCATGTCGTAAAGAACATGATCTACTAACCAATAAGAATGTGTGTTATATAAAGTTGAGCTAACAGCTACAACTGAAAGGAATACACCATTTCCTAATTCATTGAAGAGTGTGAAAAATGACTGTGAAATGTAAGTCCACGTTAAACCTGTCATTATCTTAATGTGGAGATTGAGCAGTTTAATGTGAACCTGTAAAAGTGGCTCTTAGTCTTCATAATTATCAACACCAATCCAGAATTGAATCAGCAACTTCTGTTGGGCACAAAAAATGTTCAATGATCCCCTCCCGTCAATAAAGCTTGAAAGATATCATTGTTGATCACTTCCTATTGGCTGGCTAGACTGCCTCCAGCCTTCCCTGAATACAAATATTGTTTTACCAACATGCAGCAATTATATTTCTCACGTTTCATTCCATTTCCAGAATTATTTTTAAAACTACAGGTACTTTGGTAACAAATCTGCGGTTATTCACTACTACAGCCATTTTAAATTACGCTGTTAACCTGAGCAGATAAGATTTCCTCTTAACAAAAACCAGTACTTCCAATTTGACATCAGTTTCCCATATTTAAAACCAGTGGAAACACTACCATTTTCGTCATCAATTGTTCAATTAATCCATTACCACCATTACATTTACAGCTCAATCAATTCTTGAAAGGAATGACCGGCAAGCAGGCAGGATGGGCTAGCCATTCCCCAACCTGGGCTCGAATAATGATAAACCAATGGCAGGGCAAGAGCCCCCACAAGGGCTTGCACTTCCCCTTCGCTGAGGGCGTGGAGAGAGCTGCGTCAGTTTTCCTTAAATACACCCCTTACTGAAGATTCGGGTTCCGGTACATCACGATGTATTTTCGTGTGCATCAAGTTGTGTGTGTAATAATATTTTAAATACAGCAGACTAGGAAGAACTGCAGCGAATAAACGACTTACGCTCACGTATTTTACTACAGACTATATTATTAAAATTTAGAAACGAAATCCATCACACCTATACAGAAAATAAAGTACCAAACACTTCGTCGTTCATACGGTAAACCAATTATTGTCGGCAAGACTTAATAACTCACCTGAAAAAAGTAATACAAGTTTTACAAAAATATGGAAAACATTTAACCAACAAATTTCGAGCGGCAACACCAAACACTTCGTTTTTAAATATTACCTCTGAATCGAGTTTGTCATAGAAACATAACCTTCGCTCGCTCAACTAGGGGTGGGCGGTAGATATCGCAGCAGTTCAAATATCACTGTTCTCAGATTATAGCTAGTACGGGAGGAAAACGTTCCACAGCGAGCACTGTTAAATAAATAACGGATCGAGTTAACATGAATATTTTCGTATGGAAGTCTGGTTCCGAGGCAAAAATGTTTTGTAAGAGAAGTGATAATGTTTAAGTCAGCGAAAAAATCTCTTCGTGAAAGCACTATAAGAAAATAGCCTATAAGCTAATCGCAAAGGTTGCAACTGCTGACGAATACGATGCTTTTATTATAGATTTATCAGCGACACGGGAATATAATGCTGAATAACGGAAGTTCCATCATGGGTGTTCTTTGCTGTTTGCTCTGCGCTTTATAACGATAACAGGCAGATTCGTAGTTTGAACCGAGGCAGTTACTCGTTGTCGCTTGTCGGTTCTGTTGCATACGAAACAGTGGCAGAGTAGTTCCAATAACCTGCAATTGGGCTACCGCCCGGTGGTGAGCTCTCTCAAATATCCCCCACCCGACCAAACACCACTTCCATGCCCTTTCTGAACTTTACAATTCCCCTCACAGATACCAACTTTTCCCGCAACATATTCCTCTCCCCTCACAAACCACACAAGCATAGACTGCCTACCCCGCTCCTTTCTCCTCCACACCCCCTGAAGCTTCACACTAATTTTTCCTCTCCCCCTAAATACCTCCTTACTTAGCTGGCAGCATAACCTTCCCCACCCTCCCTCACAGTTCTTCATTCTTTACATCCTGACCAGCCATTCAACTTTCCTCCTGTTCTTCTATAAGCTCCATCCAATTTCTTTCGTCATAACTGATGGCCTATAGTTCCCTTCGTCCTCGCCATCCAGCCCCTGTCTTCTCCACCTACCCTTCACCCATATTGTTTCCCTTATTTGCACCTTCTCTAGCTCTCGCACCTCCACCTCCATGTACGGGTTCCATACTGCTGCCACATATTCTAACACAGGATGTACCATAGTGCCATATGCCTTCTCCTTCGCCTCACTTATGACTCCCTTCAGAATGCTTCCCAACATACCCAAAGCCTCTCTTCCCTTTGCAACCACCCTCTCCACCTGTTTTTTTTTATCATCTGAGGTCTCCCTGCAATACAATCCCAAGATACTTATATTCTGATGCTTCTTCTATCTCTTGCTCCTTCCATATGTACATGTCCCTGATTATCACCGTCTTCCTTGTTAACCTCACTACCTTAGTTTTTCTTACATTTATCTTCATTTTATTCTCCATGGTTCACAACCATATTCTGTCAATGTCTGACTGCAAGTTTTCACTTCCTCCTACCTCTGGATACAATACACAATCACCTGCAAACAATCTAATTTTGCCCCTAATCCTTAAACCCATGTCATTTACCATAATCGTTAACAACAAAGGGTCCAGCTCGCTTCCCTGTGGCATCTCTGACGTAACCTCTCCTTCCTCCGACATTGCCTCCCCCACTTTCATCCTCAGTCTTCGCCCCCTGAGGAAGTCCCCAATCCATTCCACTACCCACTTGTCCATTATGAACTCATCCAATTTCTTCATCAAAGTCCCACGGGGCACCTTCTCAAAATCAATTAAGCAGGCATCAACCTGCTTCCCCTCATCAACTGCCTGCACCAGATGATCTAACAGCCCAGCCAGCTGTGTTTCACATGATTTTACTTTCCTGAAACCATGTTGTGACTCCTCTAACCAATTCCTCTTGTTCATAACATGTACCACATACTGAACCACTAGCCTCTCCATTACCTTTCATATACTCGATGTGAGACTCACTGCCAGGCCTCTTCCTATCCTCCCTCTGCTTGTGTATTGGGACCACTAATGCATCCATCCAAACTTGTGGCAACTTACCCTCTTCGAAGGACTTGCTAAACAACACCCCAAATATTTCACTAACTCTCTCTTACCAAACTTAAGTGCTGTGTTCCCTATCCTATCTGGTACCACTACCTTGCTGCTATTTAACTCCCTGATTAACATTGCTTTCTCCCACTTCCTCATCTTAAACTTACTAAACAACCCCCAATCCCTATAAGCCTCCTATTCCAATCCTCTTTTGAATCAAACACTGACAAGTACTGGCCTTGCAGTATCTCCAATTTCTCTTGGTAATTTGACACAGTTCTGCCATCCCTANATCCAAACTTGTGGCAACTTACCCTCTTCGAAGGACTTGCTAAACAACACCCCAAATATTTCACTAACTCTCTCTCACCAAACTTAAGTGCTGTGTTCCCTATCCTATCTGGTACCACTACCTTGCTGCTATTTAACTCCCTGATTAACATTGCTTTCTCCCACTTCCTCATCTTAAACTTACTAAACAACCCCCAATCCCTATAAGCCTCCTATTCCAATCCTCTTTTGCATCAAACACTGACAAGTACTGGCCTTGCAGTATCTCCAATTTCTCTTGGTCATTTGACACAGTTCTGCCATCCCTANATCAAACACTGACAAGTACTGGCCTTGCAGTATCTCCAATTTCTCTTGGTAATTTGACACAGTTCTGCCATCCCTACATTTCAGCAGAGGGATACCTTCCTCTCCATCCCTTCCAATCTTAATATACCTAAACAATTTCCCCTATTATTTTCCTTTTCCTTCTTGCAACATCTTCCCTAAAAATATTTTCTTCGCCTGTTTGATCATCCTTTCAAGCTCCCTTCCCATTTGTTTCATCAATTCCTTAGCTCTTGTCATCTCTTCATTTCTCCACTTGGCATGTAATTTTCTACACTTCCTCTTCATTTTTTGAATCTCCTGTCCATAATATGATGGATCCCCCCTAGACCATAATCTTTTCTTTGGCACAAATTTCTCCAAAATTACGTCTATTCTTCTTCTAAATTACTCCCATAATCCTTTCATACTTTCCTCCATAGACTACTTTTAAAACCTACTCTCAGGAAGATTTCTGCCCTCTCCTTGTTTCCTCTACCATACTGCTACACTAACCTATCTGCCGTTCGCTCTTCCCTCATCCTGCCAAGCCCAATTTCCACAACAGGAATATCGTGATCACTTATGCCATCCAATACTATTGCGCCAACTACAGCATTGTCGGTTGGGTTTACTGTTGCACTCATAACAGAAACGGACATATTCGTTGTACCATCGCGAACCATTACTGGTTTTCGATTTTGTTTGCACTCGAAACAGCAATAAACCGCTTTTCTGGTAACTTGTTACTTGCAGTCGGCACTGCCATTATATTAAGATTCCCTGCTATGTGTTCAGCACTTACAATGTACAGTACTTATTCACTATAAAAATATAAANTGCCATTATATTAAGATTCCCTGCTATGTGTTCAGCACTTACAATGTACAGTACTTATTCACTATAAAAATATAAATTGTTAATTTTTTTTTAGTTAATCGTGCTAGTGTCGGTGTTGCAATGAACATAAAAAAGAAAACAAATAACAGTGGACATGCTTATCTGTGACAGATTAAGTTCAAAAGAAATATGCATGATGAAATGTTTGTGGTCAAATAATAGGTTATAAATCTATCATTACAAATTTTAAAAAAAAAAGCCAGTTCACCTTCCGACTGCACGCCACACTCGAAACTGTTTGAAGGCAAGATGTTATGAAAAATAATGTGTTTCCGGACCATATTATCTTCTCGAAACTGGAATGTTAGAACCAGATACCTAACATCTCTACACTTAACAATCGGTGACTTCAGTCTTTTGTTAGAAAGCAAGCTCTGAAAAACAGCTGATGGGATATGTAAAGAATAGAATATAACAATGTATTCTTAACAAATTTTATATTTTAGATAATTGCTCAGCCGCACATTTTTTAAAAACACAGAACAAAATGTTATAACAAATTGCATAAAATACAGTAAAAGACAACTCTGTACATCTACTTGCATTTATAGCCCCCAGAGAGCAGCGACATACCGATGAAAATGTAGAATGTATGGGATGCAGAACATTGCTCAACATCAAAATTTAACAATTTACATAATGCAAATGTAGAGTTAAAATTTTTTTTACTTAGTTTGGGGACGTAGAAGGAAAATGGGACAAACTGCTAATGCGAACTGCAAAGTAACTACAGTACTCTGTTTTCCAACATTGGACAGTTCTGCCAATACCAATATATTGATGCAAGATCAGGGTTGGAGAATGGTAGTGACATCACTGCTTCACCGTTCTTCATGCAGAGTTCTGACTAGAAACACGAGAGACGTCTTGTGGATTTCTAACCAGTTGGTCTGCTGTTGTGGGTCGTGGTCAAGTCACCCAGGTGACTAGGCTGTTCTCCCGATACTCTACCTCTCAATCGAGTTGTAAAACATGACATAAGCACTATTTAACATTATTGCAATGGCGAAAAATTATATAAATTTTATTAAACACATTGGCGACACCCCCATTAATTAACAAATGTCTGGTAAGGTTGAAGTTGTGGAGTTGACGGGGAGTGTATCCGCACTAAATGAAATGTTACTATGATGGAGGCCTTTATAAGAAATCTCCCTTTATGAAATCATAACTACCCTCTTATAAATAGACATTGAATACATTTTTGCACTCTATAGTGAAAAATCTCTGTATTACATTTCCTGTGACATGTTTGTATTTCACAAGCTACAGTGTTGCCAGGTGGCTGTCTCCTGAAGGGATGAAGGAGTCCACCTGGGCAAAGGGGTGTGCGTTGCCATGTTCGACGGGTCTTAATACAATAAAACTCACCTCTGACTATAGCTTTGAATGAGATGGAGTTGCATGATATGGTAAGAAAAATGCTGCATCCTATTGGTCGCACTATGGGGCACCCTAGCACTTCAGCTTCGGCCCACATGCCAGTTGACGCTACTTGGTGGTGCGTAACGTCGTGTATCGTGGCGCAAGCTGCTACGACGTAACGACCAACAGCCCATGCGTCCACGCAACGGCTATGGCTTTGGGGTAAACACAGTTTCAGATCGCCTACTAATTTATTACAGGAGTTACCTCTTGTAATATATAAAGTATGATGACCTCTTGAGTCACATAGTACCTGTAGACAAGGCGAAAGTTCCGTTCTTGTCAGCCTGCACTATGCACTCTTGGCCTAATGTTGTTAATGCAGCCCGGTGCAGATGGTACAGTTGATGTGACTGCGGCAGACAGAGTGGGCACAAGGAACTCGTGGACGCATGGTTCACGTCAATACTTATAACTGTTTGGTAAGTTGTCACTTTGCATATTCTTATAATATTATTAGAGAGACTCAAGTAGGATCCACTTTAAAACTGACCATATTACCATACATGAAACTATGAAGAACGTTTGTGTAAAATGTAAATTCACTTTAATTACGATCATGGAAAAAATAGTTTTATAGCCTAATCTGGGTTCACAAATCTACTTAAGCTCGGGATGAAATTAAACATGTTTACACTAATAGCCATTAGCAACATAGGTGATTACACAACTAATCTTGCAACTGCTGTGATTCAAGGCTACCCACCAAAGGTTTTACACTAAACCCTTGTATTTAAATGCATTAGAGCAAATTTCACACAGGGGCATATAGGAACCCTGGTATCCAATTGTAGCCATTAAGGTACATAGAAGTCTTCTGCTTTTCATTTTTATTTTATATTTAATTATATATTTTTTCGCATTTATATTATGAACCAATGGTAGGAATGTAGTCTCTGTGAACAATGTTGAACTGTCAAAATCTATATCACACAATAACGATAATAATTTAAGCACAACACATAAATAGTACCAATACAAGTGGAAACTACAATATACAACAAATACTGTACTACGCGTCATTTCGTAGTAATTCTAAAACTTTACACTCACAAGATCCAGTGGCAGCATGTTACTAAAAGATACTTTTGATTTTTGTCAGACACTGGGATTGTCACTGATCACACATATCAACACATATGCATACAAATGTAGATATGATCATACACATACCAGAATAACTCATTGATATGAAGCCATGCTCAAAAAATTAATAGAAAAATAGACAAAATTGGAAAAGTTATTCAAATAAGAGCAGTGAAACACGACACACAAATATATCAGGTAACATATGAACATCTATAAAGAGCCTTTTGGGATATTGTCGTTGTCATTAATGCTTTCAAAAAACCAATTCTTCACATTTTGCCTTAACTGCTGAGTTACATAGTTTGAATCCAGAGTATGAATGAGAGGACAACCCATAGTTGGTATAGTCCATCGATGGGTACTTCCCACTTTTGTAAAGCCTGCTAAAGTTTCAGGATATTCCTGATTTTGGTAGATTTGAGCTTGGCAACAGGGTGGCTCATAGTGGGCGAGTCCACTAATCCCCAGCAGGAGTGTAGGGTAGCCATGCTCAATTTCACATAAACAATCATAATTTACAGCTCCCTGTGAATTAATGGGATTACACAAGGCACAATAAACGATATATTTGCCTGCTGCTATCATACACTCTCACCTCGCGCACAACACACACTATGAGGCATAAACACTGAGGGTATGAAGGGAGCAAACAAGGGGTTGCTGTAACATGAAAATGAAAACTGCTGTGTCTCCCTAGCTGCATTCATTTCCCCCATGGAATTTCTACTGTGGAATCTTCTGGAGTTAATTAGTCGGCCTGACTTATCACGTACTCCAAATTTACCTTTTGAGGGTATGAAAGCAGGATGACCGCTGGACTCCAGTGGTGCCATGGACGTCTCATAGCTGGGGAGCACTTCCAATATGCAGTGCAGGTGTTGGCCGCAGGGTGGCCGCCCGCGTTCGGGGTGCGACACATCCTCAGTAGAGAGCACACCGTAGCTGCACATTGGCGGCAGAACGTATGTGCTAAGAGTGGAGGGATGAAAGCATACATCAAAGTGACTCGTCCACGTCAGTGCTGACAAGGAGAGAGGAATCCGAATTTACTCTGTAAAAATGTATTTATTGACAGTGATTATAAAACTTTGAGTCGTCAGTAAATGTGTGTGTTTATAGGAACTGACTGATTTTGCGCAAGCATATTGGTACTTGTATTATGACTTATTCATATGTTGTTTCCGAAATTGTCATGTAAGTAATGAACTGGAAATTGTTTTGTGAATAATTCTGAGTAACTGAAATGTGTTTGAGTGACAGAATTTCTAAACTATTTCAAATGATTTAATGCTGGGCTGGTAATAGCAATGTGTTATTATATATTGGGTCAGGTTTTATTCCGTGAGTGTTATATTGTGCAGGAAGCTTGTTTCCTATAATTGTGAACTTTGACATATACTATACCCATGGTCACCTTATGCTAATTGTGTTTATAATTAATAGAGAGAAAGTTAAATCATCCATCCAAGTTGGAGGCTGATGACGATGTTAAATCATGAATCGGAGTGTTATGGATAGCCCACCTACATAAAGAGGATACTCATTTTACTGAAACTGTTTAGTTCATTCTTTAAAGTTATCGAATTTCTTCAATTACGAACTACTTTCCCTGCTGCTAAGTACATTTGATTCTGGACCGGCCTAGGCTGTCTCATCTGGACTTGGCTGTACTTTGGAGGGGAGAGAATCCGTGAGATGACACAGACTGGGCTGTTCCAGAATCAAATGTACTTGGCAGCAGGGAAATTGGTTCGTAATTGAAGAATTTCGCGAATATTAAAGAATGAACTAAACAGTTTCCTTGCAGGGTTTCCTACTGCCATGAATAATAATTGATCTGCACATAGCAATTAGAGCTCTGATTTCGTTAACACCTAATATCATAATTACCATGGTGGCAGCATAGCTTCCCTTTTTCTTAACAGCATTCCATAAGAATGTAACCAAACTGCCTCCACGAGTCTAGCACGTTCGGATAGTGACGCTATGTACTGTCAGGCATCTGGCAGTACTAAGATATCACATTTGCACACCGATGTATAAATCATGAGAAACTCATATTGGGATGTTTTCATTGGTTTATTTCCACTTATTTCAATTAAGTGCCTCGGGTACCTGACCCACTCCAGGCAACTCAACATAACCCTAGCAAGCCATTTCTGACCAGTTGACCCACCATCTGCAATTCATGTACATTTCGCCTGCCAAAGTTGATCCCGCTTGCCTGAGACGTCATGCTTCCATCTTGAACATCATCATCATCATCATCATCACCAACATTTCCCCATCCTTCCAACGACAGAGGCAACATTACACTATGGTAACGATGCTGTTAAAAATAACGAACATTGGATTGGATAACTGTATTAATGAAAAATCGTATGACACTGATCTCTAAACACTTATAATCCTGAGTCACATACAGTGCTTATTAAAGAGCTTGGTTCTGACTGAAAATTTGTTAACACAGTTAACATATCTTCCCATTATGTTATGTATTTAAAACTTTAATTACAGTATTAAGATATGATTGTGTACAAAAGATGCACCCTGGCCGACTTTTTATACTTGCATTTTCGATTGCAGGAACTGTATAACATAGTAATACACCTATGTCTTTCTCTGTGTGTCTGTAGAAAACAATTGTTAAAAGTGGTATGAATAAGAAAATGTATTAAGTTTGATAAGAAAATTAAAACGATAATGCAACAATATGTGACGAGACATTCCATTCAGTATGGTCTCCTTTCTATCCTGTATAGTATGGACAATGACCCTCTGAGATTGTGGCAGTACAACATTCAGATTGGAAATATCAAGAGGATTATTGACAGTGAAGTCCAGTCTCAGGTAAGTTTTTGACATTCGGCCTGCTCAGAAACCACAAAATACTGAGAACTGTAAAAGTGTTATGTATTTCAAAATATTGTTATTATTAGAGACAATGTAATAAAACAGACGAGGAGATGATTTTCTTAAAGATGGTTTACGATTCAGTACTAAAGGATTAACACTCGTACTTATGACTCCATAAGTACAAAGAAAAAACTTAGCATTTTACGATTTGTTTAGCAATTATTAAGTGTAGCAAGTCAGAATAGTATGAAACAATACCAGCCAATATAGCNAGCATTTTACGATTTGTTTAGCAATTATTAAGTGTAGCAAGTCAGAATAGTATGAAACAATACCAGCCAATATAGCTTGAACAAATGAACCTGGGCGATAATTATTTACATATATTTCATTATTTATGGTTACCACTTTTGAAATCTTTTAGAAAACTTCGCGGTAACTTATCAGTGTACCGCCGATGGCAGTACTGAGCAGTTAGACCAATATATCTTAAAAATGTTAAGTAAAAGCGAATTTCATAACTTCCGACAAGAACGTGATGAACAGTTATTTGAATAAACGAGAACCCTGAAAACCGAAATAATAATTAATTGTGTACGACTNGACAAGAACGTGATGAACAGTTATTTGAATAAACGAGAACCCTGAAAACCGAAATAATAATTAATTGTGTACGACTTCACGACACGGCATAACCGAACCCTCCACCGCTTTTCATCACTACCGAAGCTCAGAGCGGAGGTAGTTCAGTCCCCGTGTGGGGCCCTTCACCCGCCCAGCGGGGTTTCATTTGACCTACAAGGAGATTAGGAAGAAGCAAGATCAGCCCCCTCCCAACTTTCTTCACCTTCCCAATCTGTAGTTACGGAGGTTGCCTTAAACGGATTTTAAATGCCAAAGTTTGTTTTAAAGTTGTCATACATAGTAAGGGAGTGGCACGAGAAAATGTTTGAATTTAAAAAATAAGATATTTCATAATCACAGATTTTAAGTTTTTGGTATCTAACGATTTATTTGAAAGAGTGATTTGAGGGTTCAGTTTTAATTTATAGTAGCGTTGAAATTTTAATAGCATGTTATTTTGCATGTTGAGGAACTGGTGTCGATAATTTATTCGTATTTCCTCGCGCTTTATTTTTACTCAGACGAGCGAGTGAAAGTTGGGTAGGAAACTTGGTTTTAAAATATTTAAATCCTCGAAAAGACGTTGAGGGCGGGTAATTATTGATTAAAAACAGTTTGTTAAGTTTGTTAAAGAAAGCTTGAAAAACGAGCTGAGAATTGTAACTTTTGTTTCACGGGGCCAGAGGTCTCTGATTGGCCGAGAGGTCACGTGGTAGGTNAAAACGAGCTGAGAATTGTAACTTTTGTTTCACGGGGCCAGAGGTCTCTGATTGGCCGAGAGGTCACGTGGTAGGCGGGGCCTTCCTCCACCACTCGAGAGGTGGCAGCACATTCGCCCTTTTATGTGAAGCGCATTTAAAGGTGAGAAATTATGTCAGGAAAAATTAAAAGCTTTTAATTCTGGCTGTAAAGTAGCTAAAATAACTGCTTTTATCATATATATAAAGTAGAGGTGAACGGTTTCCTTAGATTTGTGTCCCATTTATATGCTTAAATTAGTTTTTAAAATTCAGAAATATCGTGGATTTTCCAGGCTATTGCAAATCATTATTTGAGTGTATTAAGTCTTTTAATAAGATTATGGAAGAGNAGTGTATTATGTCTTTTAAAAAGATTACGGAAGAGGGGGTGGGGGGTGTTATTATTTGCAGGAACAGCCTGACAGTTTTAACTAATTTCCTGGGACAGTTCTATTTGCAAAGTGCAATAACAAATAACGCTGGATTGGTCGAGGAGCAGCTGGTGACCAGGCTCTTCATCACTGGCCCTCAAGAAGCCCAAATCTTACCCGGTGCGATTTTTTTTTCCACGGGAGTACATGAAGGATCAAATGTTTCGTCCACCTCTGCCGCTAACATATACGACCTCAAAACGAGAATTACGAACGCCATCCAAACCGTAACAACGGACATGCTGACAAGAGCGTGGAACGAGTTTGATCTTCACATAGATGTCGTTCGGGCCGCTCGTGGTGGTCACATTTAACATTTACGAATGCATGGTAAACAAATTTCACGGTTCCCTGGTTCATTTGATTGGCCAATCAAGGTTGTAGGTGGTTTTGTTTTTATATTTCAGACCTACAATGTCTAGGTATTCTTTTATACTCATCCTGTACTTATAGCTTACCTTACCACATTCTAAGTTATGTGCTTCTGCATTGCGTGTTTCTAATTGATTTTTTTCTATCGCACGACTGTTCTAAGTTGTGTGTTTATAAGTTGCAATAGTTCTAAGTTATGACTTTCTAAGTTATGTGATTCTGCATTGTGTGTTTCTGAGTTATGATAGTTCTAAGTTATGACTTCCTAAGTTATGAANTTTCTAAGTTATGTGATTCTGCATTGTGTGTTTCTGAGTTATGATAGTTCTAAGTTATGACTTCCTAAGTTATGAAGGTTCGTAGTTAAGATTTTTTAAGTTATGATGTTTTTAAGTAATGTGGTTTTGTATTGCAGGGTACTAAGTTATGAATTATATAAATGGTGTGTTTCTAAGTCATGATCGTTCTAAGTTATGTTGTTTCTAAGTTATGTGGTTCTGCATTGTGTATTTCTAATGATTTTTCTAAGTAATGTGTTTCTAAGTTATGAGAGTTATATGTTATGACTTGCTAAGTTACAACTGTTGTAAGTTGTGTTTTTCTAAGTTATGACGGTTCCAAGTTATGATTTTCTAATTTACGATTGTTCTAATTTATTATAGTTCAAATTTGTGTAGATTTTATTAAGAATTCTAGCTTATGACTGTTCTAAGTTGTCATCTTCTAATTTATGTGGGGTTCCCGTAAAATTCGACTTCAGAATTATTATTATATATTTGAGAATGCTTGAAAATTACGAGTTATGGTTGTGTTAACTTTTATTTTTCAGAGAAAGCATTCAGAAATTCACTGGTTGATATTTTNTGAAAATTACGAGTTATGGTTGTGTTAACTTTTATTTTTCAGAGAAAGCATTCAGAAATTCACTGGTTGATATTTTGGTGAATATCCATCATCCACCGAATTTTCAGGCCGGTTGAACCGGTGTATAAATCGGTTCTACTGGACTCAACCAAAACATTAATTTTCGAACATATGGTGTGCATCAGTTTATGCAACAGTGAATTATTTAAAATGCGGATAGAGTTGGACACTATTTCAGATTTTCCATAAGAACATGTCCTACAAAACGAAGATTGGCCCCCATGAAAATGTTAATGAAAAATTATTTATTAAATAAGAACTGTTTGAAATGCCATTTTTTCTTTCTGATTCGCTACCAATAATGTGACGGATCAATTTGATATTGCAATCAAAACAGTTATAGCTTAAGTCATGCTTAATATTATGATAACATAAGACTATTTAACATAGGATAACGCAATTATGTTACTTAGATCCTTGTTTGGAGAGAAAGAAAAGTGATTATTATCTTAATCTTTCACATGTGTTCACCTGCCGAATCATTTTTTTAAGCAACGATATTCATGTGTGTTTTTTCACGTCTCTTTCGCGTGAATATATTAACATGTGCCTGGAAGCAGACGAAAATACCGCTGAAAAGCAACCTGATGTTCGAAAATAAGCCTCAACCAGTGTTCACTGGTGTATCAACCACTGGTAGATCCCTAGATTAATNGAAAAGCAACCTGATGTTCGAAAATAAGCCTCAACCAGTGTTCACTGGTGTATCAACCACTGGTAGATCCCTAGATTAATTGTCGAAAACGTGGTATCAGAAAATTAAGAACTTCGCCTACACAATTCAAACAATTGCTATTCTTAAAATATTGTAAGTTAAGTGAAATGTTTCTTTTAAATTTTAAGCGGAATACAAAGACTGTGATTGACATATAGTAGCATTTGCAACAATACCCAAGTGACAGCACTTCACAACCAAAAATTTGTGCTCACACATGTAGAAAACAAATACTCAAATACATATGTATTTGTATCCCTTAGATAAAACAAGAAATCGTCACGATAAAATAATTCACCCCTACAACTTCAATTTCAAAAATTCCACACCATTTGTATATCANCACAGGAGTGGTGCGAATGAAATGACATAAGGGCAGACGGGATCAAAGCTTTCGATACCATCAGTTAGTTTTTGAGGCAATGAATATCCCTTAAACCAATCTAATTAAAGTTGTTCATTTTCTAACTTCCAGCTATGCCCCACGGGTGTTGTTATCATAGATTTAGCGGCATTTACATTATTTCATATGAGGGCACTGGTAGTTTACATGACTGACGTGGTTGTAATGTTTCCGGGACATGACGTTTGCGATGGAACCATTTGGCATATTCTTGATTCAACTGAAACATCTCCAAAACCAGAACTAGCCATCAGCTTACCTAAGCAGCCAAAATAAGAGCAAATGGTATGGAAAACATCGACATTAATAACATATTGGTAGCTGTCCCTCTGCCAATGCACAGCATATGCTTTAACGGCGGCAGCCATGTCTAAAGTAACAAATATGTGTGTCTGTACAGTTTTTCTGTAGGTTTTTTACGAGTATCAGCATTTCTTGAATAGTGGAATATTCTGTTAGTTGAAAAATAAATCGGTGTCAATTAACCTACTGTACCAGCAGTTCTGTTTACACAATATGCTATTGTTGCTTCAATAATGAGCTCATTTGATTTTGAATGAAACAAGGCTGAAGATATTTCTCGAAAAACTTGACAGAGTGTGGTTTAGTTTGTAAAATATCGGTGCCAGTAACCAGTGCCTCCGTATCGGTAATTCTCTCTTGGATTATAATCCCATGTGTTGAATGGGTTGTCCCACTAACTACCGGATGGAGTTTCTTCATTTAAGTCTAAATTATCTCAAATTTGACCCAAGTGCGAAACAATATTATTTATTGTAGCTGTATTCGAAGGGAGAATTTGGTAGTTGCACTTTTTTGATGCACGTTGCAGCTTCTAACTCAATCTAGTGTGAGTACGACATTCGGAGACCATTATCTATTCAGCAACATTTCCAGGTCCGCTTATTCTGAAAAGTGTTTGATAGTCATTCCTAAACTGAAATGTTTGGGCATTTTCCAATTACTATTAGTAACTGCATTGCATAAATCTTCTGCATGAAAGCACAATACTGATGTGGACCACTGTAACGGCACTGCTGCCAACATGACGGAACAACTGCTCGTGCTGACTCTGTGCTGTACGTGCAGAACGGGTCTGAACAGATCCTTGGACCCGCCTGTGTTAGCTACTGCATGGGTCAACACAGCAGCTATGCAGTGCTAAGAGTAAACTTAACCCCAGTGCCTCTAATCAGGGAGTTATTATTATTAAAATTTGCAGCATCAAAATAAACCAACCAGTAAATGTTATCTCAGTGAAACTCATTAAAATGACATGTTACGAGCCCTTGTTCTAGTGACCAATGTGTCTTTTCGTTTTCAATATATAACATAATGATAAGTAGCTAATGGGCCTTATTTAATTCTCAGTGTTTATCCCGTAGCAGTTTTAGTAATTATGTGTAGATTTATTTATTGCAGAAGCTTTGTGTTAATTAACTAACTTCCGGTCACAAAGTCCCATGAACCTAATAGACCTAAATTCTTTGCAAGTTCATGCAATATAACATAATTAATTAGAATTTTTACAAAATGGTCTATGTCTTGTATTATTTTAATTGAAGTGTTCCTGTATACTTCGTTTACTTTTAGAAAATCTTTAAGTGCTTTGAAGTGTTTTGTGTGTCAGTGCTATTCTCGTTCATAGTGAATTATTTTGAACTCTAAAAGCAAAACACAACTCCAAAGTCGTTCAGGCTATGTTCTAAATGCAGTCCATATTTATGAACAGTCCCGTTTTTGTATTTGTATTATTAAAATTTCCCTAAGTGAATTGGCGCACTCTCCCGCCAACTTGGCCACGAAGGTCGCTATCCAGGTAGTATGCCTAAGGTATCGGCACGCACGTCGCATCACAGGTAAACTTCAACCTTCTCAACTCATCATGTAGTGTATCAATAGTGTATGTACTCCGTACCTTTGTATATTTCTTCCCAGTGTTCTCCACACTTGCTACGTCGAATCGCAGCCCCAGAGCTTTAATATACTTATATTTTTTTCCAATTTGCTATTAAGGCTCTTCTGTTCCGCATCTACCACTAGCAGGCCTTAATGTCAGGCCCGTTCAATCATTTTGCGAACTATGTGTTCTGTAAATGTATGTGTTTTCTAAATATAACTCATATTTTTGAACTTATTTTTATTGTTTCTTTAATGTGCTGCGTGTCGGGAGCTGGTGTGACGGGGAACACATACTAGTGAAAAGGAGACGCGAGAGAGATGATTCCGCCACGTGGTAGTTCGGCCCACGACTCCAGACGAATGTAGAGTCTCTTATTTTTCCGAGCTATTTAGACAAGTTGGCGCCCGTAGACTCTGACTTTTCCGTTTCATTCTATTTGCTACTTGTTGGAATTCTCATCAGCCTGTTTTAAATGCCCACCATATTTCTAAAGTTTCCTCTGTCCATGCCACGTCATTGCATAATTCGCATTACCAGTCTGTGCTGACTTTTCACTTGTCATACACTTAAGATAAAAAAAAAACTGGTAAACCTGCCTAATATCGTGTAGGGCCTCAGCGAGCACTCAGAAATGCCGCAAGACGACGTGGCATGGACTCGACTAATGTCTGAAGGTGAGGAAATTCACACCATGAATCCTGCAGGGCAGTCCACAAATCCATAGGAGTGCGAGGCGTTGGAGATCTCTTCTGAACAGCACGTTGCAAGGCATCCCAGATATGCTCAATAATGTTCATGTCTGATGATTTAGGAGGCCAATGGAAGTGTCTAAAGTCAGAAGAGTGTTCCTGGAGCCACTCGGTAGCAACTCTCGACGTGTGGGGTATCGCATTATCCTTCTGGAATTGTCCACGTCTGTCGGAATGCACAATGGACATGAATGGGTGCAGGTGATCGGACAGGATGCTTACGTATCTGTCACCTGTCAGAGTCATATATAGACGTATCAGGCAGGGGTCCTATTTTACGCCAACAGCACACCCCCCATACCATGACAGAGCTTCCACCAGCTTGAACACTCCCCTGTTGACATGTAGAGTCTATGGATTCATGAGGATGTCTCCATATCCGTACACGTCCATACACCCGATACAATTGGAAACGAGACTCGTCAGACCAGG
>NQII01012258.1:25357-42980 GCA_002778355.1 Clitarchus hookeri
AATAATTTTAGTTCCTTGGTCCGGACGAAACAAAAAATGTGCTGCTTGCCAATGATATTAGCTGCTGGTTGGAACAAGGTAATTTCAGTAGACCAGGAACCTACAGCTTAAACTTGCCATTAATATTAGTAAAAAACATTACAAAATACCAGTTAACAAATTACAAGTACTAATATTCTCTGTTGCATAAATATTTTTATTTACTAATAATATAAGTACTTGTAATATTAAAAAAGTTGAAAAAAATACAAGTCAGCTGATAAAATGTTGAGAATTTGTGGTAAAATTTCAAGGTTATGTTACTAATATATATTAGGAGATTAGAGACTTGTGTTTACTAGTGTTATTCTCTCTTCTGTATGTTTTCGTCATGCCACACATAAAAGCAGAAAAACGTGAATAGCAAAAAAAAAGAAAAGAAAAGAGGTTTAAATGTGTGTATTGTAGAAAATGAAAAACAAGAACATATTTTGGGCAGTTTTCAGTAATGCTCACAAAAAGTTAAAGAAGTAAAGTGTGGCAAGAAATTGGCGAATATGCAAAGTTGATTGGAGTAGTTGCAAATGGAAGATAATGGAATTGTATTCAAGAAGTTTGGTGGCCCAGTGTGAGGAAACAATCAGTAGTAAGTTGTTCCATTATTTTTCATGTATTACCAGTAGTACACATATACCATACAGTATGAACGAGTCTAGCGAAGATAAATATTTTTCCGATCAAGTTCCGAAGAACATAGTGGAAGTGGTAGCTGTGATCGCAGATAAAATACCTGAATATCCTAAAGAATGTTCCTTAGCCAACAAGGTCACACCATTACAGGAAATATGTCAAGTAAAACAATTGCAATTATGCCTATCGAAATATAGTCTTGTCAGTACATGGTGTTTATCATAGCTAACTGGCAATAACTATATTAATATGAAGTTATTTCTGCTTTGTATATGCGTGGTTAGCTAGAATAAAATAAATACAACAATTCATTACTGTAAAGAAATTAAATAACACATTTAAATTTTTTTTCTCAGCTGAGACAGAGGTGTGCTTTATAAAGACACAGCCTCAAAATCCAAGAGTTCACTGGATCTAAAAACTGCAACTGATAATCAAGACATGATAAAAATGGAAGTTAAAGCTAACACTTAATGTTTCGGAGAAGAAAGTCGTCTAAAATCCCTGCAGATTGAACATGTGNAAAAATGGAAGTTAAAGCTAACACTTAATGTTTCGGAGAAGAAAGTCGTCTAAAATCCCTGCAGATTGAACATGTGGAAAAAGGTAGCTATCTGAAGGAGCTGAAAATACTTCACTATGAAGTGATACTTGGACAGCCTAGGTAAAAGTATACAGAATGCTGTGGAAATATTCCTCAATGAACACAGTCCACAATATCACCTATAGTTGTTGACACTTTCCCAGTAGCTGACAACAGTATTATAAATGGAATTCAAAATGTAATATTTATGTTAGTAGAATGAAAATCTGTATTCTGTTGCAAGGTCCTCAAGCACTGGAGTTGGAGCCACCCGACTACCATGTCAAAAGATTCCATTCATCCCTCTGAATTTATCGTTTTTCAATCAAAATTTCTTTTTTCCCCACAAAATAAAAAAAAAAGCATAAAATGTTTTGTACAATTCCTAAAATCGGCAAGACAAATCCGAGGTTCTTTGAAAAAGTTCGCAAATCAGCAAGGTAGAGTCGAGGCTCTTCGATGTGTGAGCCAAAATATCCTTAAAGCAGCAAGGTCAATGTCAGTGGACCAGGATAGACAGGTCATGTTTGTTAAATTTAATAACCTCAAACCACTGAATTTGTTTCTATAATGGTCTCCAACCACCATATTTGTTTACACTAAGGACCCCGACTGCAATGTTGGAGTTCTGCGACCTTTAACTTAAACCGAAGTGACATTGAACCCAAGCATACCAGAAATGTTACGATTTGTTAAAAAAAAAAACATTGTGGAAAAATATTACATTAGTGTCCCCAACTTCCATCTTGGATACTTGTAACCTTGACATTTACCCAAAGCAAACTTGAACCCAAAAAATTGAGAAAAATCACGGAAGTATGCCATAACTAAAAAAAATACTAAAAGTTATATATATTAATAAAAAATCGAAAAAAGGAAAATTTTGGGAAATTTTTGGAAAAATTTAGTTATTTAGTTTGATTCTTGTAAAGCTGGTGAAATACACCCACTTCCAATATGGCGACCAANTTTTGGAAAAATTTAGTTATTTAGTTTGATTCTTGTAAAGCTGGTGAAATACACCCACTTCCAATATGGCGACCAACACCACTATATTGTATTTACTATTTTGTCGCCCCAACCCAAAGCCCCTCTACAAATAATCATTGACTTTATGTCACACCCTATGACCACACCACTCGTCACCCTTTCACCATTTCCTCACTATAACTCGACTTCCACTACCACTGCCACTAGACTGAGCTAATGATTTAATGGCAATGCCACATTTCTCGCTCGTGATTGGCTGTTGGTCACATGATTATCGACCTCTGCAGATAATTAATTCTGCGAAAGTCGCACACTATCATAGTTCATCTGAAGCGAGAGGTGACATATCGTCATCTCCCTTCTCTGGCATTTCTAGCATACAGTCTGGCAAGTTTTTTTACATTCGATTCTTCCATAAAATTTTGCAGGGTATTTTTGGTCGTGCTGATAATTATACATATATTTTCCCACCAAAGTTAGAAATCTGGTCAAATTTCAAGTACCTATTTGGTCTAGCGAGCTATTGGAGTGTAGAGAGTAAGATGAAGTGCCTGCGACCAGAGAGTCCCCACTTCGCCTTTGATGGCCAGTCTCGGCAGGAGTCAGTCTCAACAGNAAGATGAAGTGCCTGCGACCAGAGAGTCCCCACTTCGCCTTTGATGGCCAGTCTCGGCAGGAGTCAGTCTCAACAGGAGTCACTCTCAGTTGGAGTCAGTCTTGGCAAAAGTCAGTCTCGACAAGTCAGCTTGGCACGAATCAGTCTCGGCAGGAGTCATTTAGCAGGAATCAGTCNCTTGGCAAAAGTCAGTCTCGACAAGTCAGCTTGGCACGAATCAGTCTCGGCAGGAGTCATTTAGCAGGAATCAGTAGGCAGGAGTCGTTCGACAGGAGATGTAAGGAGTCAGTTGGCAGGAGTCATTCGGCAGGAGTCAACCTGCAGAAGCCAGTCGGCATGACCACGTCTGCAGGAGTTAGTACAAGTCTATGACTTATTTTGAATGAAAATGCTGCAAGCCACTGACGTTGCGAAATCGAGTATGTCGAATACAACTTCATGCAAACATTCACCGATTGGCCAAAAATTACTTGGAAATCATTATTGCTATTGTGCCAAGCTCTTTATTAAAAAGCAGTAATGCTCGGGGTCGATCGGTATGGTAATTTTATATGGCCAGCTGGTATCAGCAATGGCTGATCATTCGGACTGTTGATTTGGCAGTTTGGTTTCGTTGGTCTTTTTGGTATGTTCAATTGGTATGGTCGGTTGATCTGAGCAGCCTTTTCAGTTTGCCGTGTTCACTGGTCTTGTTGGTTGGTATGTCCGGACGGCCTTGATAGCTGGTGACATTCCATTTAGAGGTTTCCTTTTGAGTTCAGTTGAGAGATTTGGGCGACTCTTAACAACAAGGTCTTGAGAGCCGATGTTTCTTATTGAGGTATGATTTCTGAAGTCGGATTTCACAGGTTGTCGGATATTTCAGGTGTCATATTTGAGTTCTGATATTTGATGTCTGATTTTTTTTGGGTCTTATATTTGAGGTCATGTGGACCACAGGACATTTGGTGTTTCCTGTCAATTTGTTAAATCGGGTGCGAAGACAATTAATACTGGAGTTCCACAATGCAGTATTTTAGGCCCAGTATTGTTTAGTATCTATATTAAAGATCTGCCGAAACCTGCCCACAGAATTCTGCAGTTTGGTTTCTTTGCGGACGACACAGTTATTTCGGTCGCTCCCAAACTTAGAATTAGGCTTCAAACCACCCTTAATGACTTCGAAAACTAATACACAAAATGACAGATTAAAATTAATGTCGTAGTGTCTTACTCCAATTAGATAAAAACTTTGTTGAGTTAGCACAAAATTTTTTACTTACAAGCTAAATCAGCATATGGATGTTGGTTGGAGACCATTTCCTGGTGCCATAATCTTGGATGACTGATTACCCATTGAGGGAGTGGTTAATCCCATCAGCAATGACTAGCCTTCATGATCTCCCAGTGATTCGGATTAACAGAGCACACATTTCCACGAGACAGTTGCTTGAGGACTCTTTAGAAATTCTCACATAAAAGTTTCCATGTTTGAAGCATGTATGTGTAAAGACTTTATTTGCAGTTCAAGTATTTAAGTGTTGCACAGCATTGTGTAACATTGTTATTAGTGATGATGATGCACATCTGTTGATAATAGAAGCAAATGAAAAACAAATAGAACTTGGAAGGGACAAGGCTGAATATCATCCACATCCTGCCATGCAGCAGAGAATGGCAATGTTAATACATCATTATAGATATATTTACCAGTACAAATGAGGGAAGTAAGGTAAAACATGAGAAGACAATCGCCAGTTATCTTTATTTGTCAAATAATTTATGTTTTCAAAATTAACATTAGTTAAATAAAGGTTGAAGAAAAATGAACAACACTTAATAACCTTTTGGTAATTTACAATANAGTTTGGTTTCGTTGGTCTTTTTGGTATGTTCAATTGGTATGGTCGGTTGATCTGAGCAGCCTTTTCAGTTTGCCATGTTCACTGGTCTTGTTGGTTGGTATGTCCGGACGGCCTTGATAGCTGGTGACATTCCATTTAGAGGATTCCTTTTGAGTTCAGTTGAGAGATTTGGGCGACTCTTAACAACAAGGTCTTGAGAGCCGATGTTTCTTATTGAGGTATGATTTCTGAAGTCGGATTTCATAGGTTGTCGGATATTTCAGGTGTCATATTTGAGTTCTGATATTTGATGTCTGATTTTTTTTGGGTCTTATATTTGAGGTCATGTGGACCACAGGACATTTGGTGTTTCCTGTCAATTTGTTAAATCGGGTGCGAAGACAATTAATACTGGAGTTCCACAATGCAGTATTTTAGGCCCAGTATTGTTTAGTATCTATATTAAAGATCTGCCGAAACCTGCCCACAGAATTCTGCAGTTTGGTTTCTTTGCGGACGACACAGTTATTTCGGTCGCTCCCAAACTTAGAATTAGGCTTCAAACCACCCTTAATGACTTCGAAAACTAATACACAAAATGACAGATTAAAATTAATGTCGTAGTGTCTTACTCCAATTAGATAAAAACTTTGTTGAGTTAGCACAAAATTTTTTACTTACAAGCTAAATCAGCATATGGATGTTGGTTGGAGACCATTTCCTGGTGCCATAATCTTGGATGACTGATTACCCATTGAGGGAGTGGTTAATCCCATCAGCAATGACTAGCCTTCATGATCTCCCAGTGATTCGGATTAACAGAGCACACATTTCCACGAGACAGTTGCTTGAGGACTCTTTAGAAATTCTCACATAAAAGTTTCCATGTTTGAAGCATGTATGTGTAAAGACTTTATTTGCAGTTCAAGTATTTAAGTGTTGCACAGCATTGTGTAACATTGTTATTAGTGATGATGATGCACATCTGTTGATAATAGAAGCAAATGAAAAACAAATAGAACTTGGAAGGGACAAGGCTGAATATCATCCACATCCTGCCATGCAGCAGAGAATGGCAATGTTAATACATCATTATAGATATATTTACCAGTACAAATGAGGGAAGTAAGGTAAAACATGAGAAGACAATCGCCAGTTATCTTTATTTGTCAAATAATTTATGTTTTCAAAATTAACATTAGTTAAATAAAGGTTGAAGAAAAATGAACAACACTTAATAACCTTTTGGTAATTTACAATAAAATTGTGTACTGTTACTGCTTTCATGGATAGACTCTTCATATGTAATATAAATACTATCTGTTCCAGCAGGAAAGTCCTTAGTGAAATCAGAAGTAGGAAGTCCCAGCTCCCTCTCGAGTTTTAAAATGTGCAAACCTTTGAGGTACATTTTTATTTCCTAACAAATCAACCCGAAGTTTCAATATCTTCGACAGTAACATGTATTCTTTCCTCCTTATTCATATTGTCTCTCGGGTTGAGTTTTACTTTTCTTTGGAACATAAAGAGACAGTTGCCTTGTAGTTTCCCATCTCTGAAGTGTAAGGGTTAATATAGCTAACTATATTAGAACTGATCCCTTTACAAACAGATGTGTCTTGCCAAGTTTTTTGACAGTCCAGACCAATAACAAATGGAGTTCCTCATCCAGTGGTATCCAATATGGCATTGTCTACATAATTCAGTTTGCTTCCTGATCCTCCTCCACTTCCTGTTTGTATTCTGTTGCCATTTTACTTGAATTTGCCTTGCCGAGCAAACTTGTCATACAATGTGTGATTCAAGCTTGATTCAAACCAAATTTCTTATATTTGGCGCATATTTGGTAATGGGAAGCTTGTAGGTGGTTTGAATTATGCTTTTCAGTTGCCAAGGTAAGCTTGTAGCAAGGTTTGCTAGTCTAACTTGCTACAATCTTGACCTGTAGAGACTAGTTACGAACGCCATCCAAACTGTAACACCGGACATGCTGACAAGAGCATAGAACGAGTTTGCTTATCGCGTAGATGTCGTTCGGGCCGCTCATGTTGGCCACATTGAACATTTATGAATGTATGGTAAACAAACTTCATGGTTCCACGGTTTATTTGATTGGTCAATCAAGATTGTAGGTTATTTGGTTTTGATATTATAGATCTTCAAAATTGGGGTATTCTTTTATACTCATCCTGTACTATTGGGGCAAATGGCATGAATGTAAACAATGTTACATGACTGGCATACACAACTAGATTTACACGCACAATTATTTCAGACAGTTTTCTGCTCTGTTACTCTTTCCAACACCACAGACATTATTTCATACAAACATTTTCTACGCTACACCCCCCGCCTCAAGATATCTGGACAACTGTACTGCATTGAAAGACTGCGCCCGCATGTGCACAAAACTATCTCACCCCTGGTAAATTTCCAAATTTTGCCAACTTTCTCAAGACAAGGCAAATAAGATCCACGAGCATTCGTAGCAGAGTGCATATCCCACATATTGGCATGATATTGGAGAGGTAGAATGGCTCAGTGTCGTCGGCAATCAGTTGTCTGGTTATGTGATTGCATGATGGAGAACTGCCCACTAATGCATGTCACGAGACTAATTCATGCAAAAGTTCTAATACTGCTATGCTAAAACGTACAATCTGCTCAAGGAAAAGTTCAGATTTTACTGAACACCGACAGCTGTCAGACGCTTTAGGAATATTTGTGAATCATAAAGTCATTCTTTCCAACTGTTATGAACGTTTACCACTCGATGACCATTTTGAAACTATTGTTTAGATAGTGGGACATGGATTTAAGCCCTCTACTTCTGAGGGTGTTCAGAGGATTTCCACATTTAATGTGGATTTACAGAGACATAGAAAGGAATCATGTTAGTAACCATTTCAAAATTCTGCCTTAAGCAACATTGCTAGCAAGATTCCAGATCCACCAGCCCCTGAAACAGTTCCTAGTGTTAAGGAAAACACTCCATTTCCACCGAGCTCGGTGCCAACAGATAGATTAGCTGAAGTGCCGAAATGTAAACAACAGCTATGGAGCAATAATAGCCCAAGTAACTCGTCCATGTTGTGTCCAACCTACTCGCCAGCACCTACCATGCTATGCTGTTGGTGGTGTCCCACTGAACAGTACGAGTGGCATCGCAAGTACCCAAATAGACCACCCCCACAGAAAGGAAACGCCTCGGCGGAATAAGGCCTCCTGGGGCACCTTGTCCCCGTACAAAACAGCCAGGACACAGCTTCAGCAACCAAACAACAGCCATCGTCCTACTGGGATGAAGTAATACTGACTCTGTTAAATAGTTGTGTATTTCAGATCACATAACAATTCATCCAACCATCACTTCATACTCCTGCATCGCATAATTTTGTGTACGCAAAATTAGTGTCGATTGAACTCATCTCAAATCAGCTTCACACTGAACAGTTGGTAACATGAAATGTAAGCAGCACAACAATGGCGAAAAGTGCATGAAAGTCAAAATTCAAGACCTTGAAATACCATTTGAGGCATTAGTTTCTGTAAACCCCATGGAAGATGCCATATTTTGTATACTGTGATTAATTGCCTAAAATGCAGTTCTAGAATTGGCTAATGAATGCATACATTTCGAAAATTCAAAACACAGGACAGTCTACAAACTCAGTCACCAAAGTCAAACAGACTGCAGGCTAATGCTACTCAGTGAATTCGAGCAAGCTGCATCACCCGAAATCAATAGGTCTTTGACGAGCGTAAAGACATTTTTGCTACAGCTAAACAGTTTCTCCGAACCACTGCAGCTGAACAAATTATACAAACCACACATGACGACCCGATGTATACTATACCATCAGATTATGCAACTTTCAGGCCCAAATCATGTGTGAACAAATACAGAAAATACTCCGAGACATTGTAACTGAGCCCGAGGTAAGGAAGTACAATTCAGCCAATGCAAACACTCCAAAAATAATAAAAATTGGATATTTTGCATAGACTTTCATCTGATAGTGACATTACACTTACTTCACAGCATCAGTTAATTAATGTTCGCAGTTCTCTTAACATGCTAGGTTTTGCTAAAATTATGTCTTCACTCGACCCAGACTGTGATGTTACGATTCTGCCCGAGGTGTGTCCACTTCCCTCGCCCACTACTCACAGTGCCATCCTCCTTTGCTGTGATGCCCAGATGCCTGGTACCACGATACACTCAAGTATGCCTGATGAGCCAATTGGGGAATTGACTAAGAACATCAGTCAACTATTCGACCTTTTCACAACACCAGCTGTCGACAGACCCGAGACACACCTTCCGAAACCAACACCTGTCCGAGAGGCTCGTCGATTTCTGTGATGAGCCACTCGTTTAAATGACATGTTCCAACCTGTCCACTGACTGTCTGTGCAACACCTGGTGCTGGGATGCATTAAGGAACAACAATCGATGGCATCGCTGCCATAAAACTCACAGCTCTTTTTCCAGCATCATCAGTGGAGATGTGCTAATAGCTGCATCTGGACTGTCTATTGATGTTGCGTCTGCAGCCCAGAACTGTGATGCCCTTCGCGTACCTCGACAGCACTCCTCGTACCACCAGATGCTCTGGTAAAGCTGGCCATATTCGGGTGATTTTTCGGCTAATCAGCAGGTTGTAATGATCCCTCTTTTACACACACCCCTTCCAGACATCGACTGTGGCTACGCCCCATGCACCAGCTCACCACTTGCTGCGCTGGTGAGTGAGAGGAGAGGGTGGCTTCCCATCACAAGGGATGGCATATGATGTGGTCCTGCCCTTCCACTGGTCTCAGCGATCATTGCCGTGTAGTGAATGAGCAGAGCACTTGTGCCACTGTAGTGTGCTGTTCGTTTGATAAACTTTGATAGTACATAATCTTTGGATGGCAATGTCAGAACTACCACAACCAGTTCAATTACTTTTATTTATATATATATATATATTTGCTCACTTATTAAATTCAAACCAGTTGAACTAATATTAACGATCTTAACACAAATATGTCTGCCTGTGGCGTTCAAACTGCAGTTTAAAATAATTCCACTATAATAGATTAAAAAGTCATGTTTTTCAATTTTTTTCCTTGAGTCGACCGATATAAAGACTGTTTTCGAGAACCTAAGTTTTTGATATATTGTTCATAAACTGTGAGTTAATCCTGTAAAATTTATACTAAAAGTGATGTTTGAAAATTTGGGGGTCCCTGTCATGGTTTGGACTATATTGCAAAATAATTTTGGGATAATAAATAATTAATGTAACAAGTTTAAAGTTAAAAATATATATTGAATATTTATTCTGCACAAGAACTATCATATAACATGTAATTAACTCTCACACGAGAGTTTGCCATCGCTATGGTCACAGGCGAGTATTCAGTATCTCTGCTGTACCAGATTATGAATCACCTAAGGATGTTTGGGTCCAGAAATTGTGATGGGACACCTACTAATAGGCAGTACACCATCACGAAGAGGTCAGCTTAACAGATTTGATGGCTCGAAGGCCGGCACACCCTCCATCCTCCCGACCTGCAACTGTACTCGAATGAGTAAGAGAGTGAACAGCACTTTCTCCTCTTCTTTCTTCGGGCCATTCTCTGTTGCTACTGCCTTGCCAGTTCTCTCGGCAAAACCGGCCCACCTCTCCAATCAGAAGTATTCCCACTTCAAGCTTTGAAGCCTTTACCCGAAAGCCCGCTCATTGATCCTCGGAATTTTCGTCTCGCCATTGAGCGTATTGCTCCAATCTCTTCCCTATCTTTGTGTCAAATTAGTTCCATATTTTGTGGAGCTCTTTATCTATCATTACATTACCTAATTCCAACTGAATGCCCTTTCAATATATTATTTTCTGTAGCCATTGTCTTATGTCTTCAATTTTGATGCAGTCCATAATCACATGCTGCATTGTGTCATCGACACTGCAAAGGTCATATAACGATGATCGCATCAGACAAAAACTATGAAGTTTCACCTTGAAGTTTCCGTGGTATATATTCAATTGCATACTGTAATGATTAATGCGGATTCAATCCCATTTCATTCGTTCCTTTAATTCTGAATCAGCTCGTACGTAACTCTTCCCTTTCCGGCAGTTGGCCACGCCTTTTTGCCACTTCTGCACAACTTCTTCCATGACGTCTGACTTCTCCTCCTTTGACAGTTGTTTCTAAAGATGATAATGTATTTTTTAAGCCAGTATCTGTAGATCAACACTAACCCAGCCTTTCATAACACATACTCAACATTTTTGAGGAAGCTCATATTATCATACATAATGACTCCCAAGTACTTGAATTCGTGTAAATTTTTAACCAGGTCCCCACCAAAGTACACAGTCGGTGGTCTCTGCAGTTTTCCTTTCAGCAACATTGTCTTAGTGTTTCCTATGGAGAATCTTGATTTCACCTGAAGTGACCAATCCCATATCTTTTCCATTATTTATGATGATTTTTCTTCTAACTGAATTTTGCATCTCCCACAATCAGGGTAATCAGGATCAGCAAGTCATCTGCATATCCGAAGTCTATGCACCCCAGCAGAAAATCAAGTTCCAAAAATCATAAAATGGAATGTCCCATAGGATAGGTAATAAGACCGACCCCTTGGGGCACCCCTTTGTAAACACCTTTTTCACTTTTATTGTTTGGTTGGTATATGTGCTCTGCCTGTTGCAAAGAAGTCCAGGATCAAGTTGTAGATGTTTGCAGAACATCATTTCTTCGTCAGTTTATGCATTACTTCTGGCCACCAGGTATTGGCGATTGCTCCTTTAATATCCAAGAATACACCAAATCCATATTTTGCAGTGGACCTCATGATATACTACATGATATCATAAAAAGCGAAGTCTGTTCCCATGCCTTTTATAAACCCATGTTGTTTTTCATGAAGCATTACTTCAGTGTCCAAGTTCATGATTAATAGCCTATTGATTAATTTCTCGTAGACTTTGCCCAGTACTGGAAGCAATGTTAGTGGTCTGTATGATCCTGGCTCTTCTGGATCTGTGCCATCTCCATTATACAAGATCCGCAGACTTCCTTGCTTCCAAGGGCAGGAACAACACTAGTTCTGAGACTATTTATATATACAGCTTTAACACATCTTTCTTGATCCTGGAATTGCTTCTCTTTATGATTTCTGCTCCCATACCATCATAGTCCTCGTGCCTTCCCATTCTTCAGCTGGCACACCACTGCAGTCAGTTCTTCTTGATCGAAATCAGGTGCATCTGCTACATCCGGGATTTCTACCATTTCCAGTCTCTTCCTGGTGTGTTTCTCCCACTCTCACTCTCAGGAGTAATCTGGAAGGAGCGTGTGGAGAACAGATTCCATTTACCTGCCGAGGTCAGTGCAAGTCTCTCCATCTAACTTGACAGTTGGTGGATGTGTTGCCTTCTTCATCTTATTTGAGGCCAATTTGTCTACCACACCAAATGGGTCCTCATTGCCAGTATGAGTAACAAAGTCTGCCCATGACTTCCTTTTCTTGAACCGAACCCTGTTGAAGTAAGCCTAGGCCAGCTGAACAGAGAGAACACTAGTTAGCGGTATGGACTTGCTGAAGGTGGATGCCAGCCATTGTATCTGCACCTGCTATCTAATGCTACTGACTGGCCAGCAAGGCTGTTATGTAGAGCTTCTCACCAAATCGCAGAACTAGATAACTATTAGGAAGCTAATGTGGAGAACTTTCTTTGCTGCACTGGAATGTACCAAATCTCAAGACACCAAGTAGTACTATGTACATGCTACTGGTGGAGGCCAGACATCATGATGCATACACAGGTGTAAACTGCATGACAATTGTGACTCACTGATTACATAGAAGAATCCAATCAACACTGCGATAACACCATCCAAACAGTCACAATAACACCATACAAACAGCATGATCCAGATAGGGGGATCGGCTAGGATTCAGGGGACGGGAAGCGATCATGATGAGTTTGTCTCCCACCTGACCAGAAACACCGATGTCCAAGAGTACTGACAGCCAGTAAGATTGTCGACGCAGATTTCTGGCTCACTTCAGTAATATTAAAACACATTTCCCACCAAAGAGGAGCACCGATTATAGTAGTTTTTTTTAACGGCATATATCACAGCAATTATATCGTCAGAGTATAACATCTACTCATTTTAAATTAATGGATCATAATTATTGTCTGAAACTGTGTGAGCGAAAGCACTTTTAGAGCTTGATTGGCGCTTAGAGAATTTTAGTGTAGATATTGTTGTAAAATCTTATATTTTATTCTGCATAATTCTTTTATATTTATTAGATATTATGCTGTACATGACCTCAACACTTTTTTTCTCAAATTATCATTTTCTTTTTGCAGGTCCAGCTAAACTTAGATGAACTAACACGAAATGCATTTGGCACGTGCTATATGGAGTTTCTGCATATTAAAATTTATGCGAACTGTAGACTGAAAAGGATATATTTCGCAGATCGACTCTGGCCAGAAACAGATTTACCACAAGAATATCGACTTTCTCAAAGTAACTTAAAAGAGAACTTGACATTCATTAATTAAATTTGTGACAACTATTACCGAATGTTTCTGATATGTTCATACATTTAATTATTTAGATCATTAAGTAACACTTAATAAAGGAAAACTATGTACTCTATATTTTAATGTGGCTGTCCATGCCTCTGTCGTGTAACCCTCGTTTCCTCTTATCTACTCAACGTATGTGTTCGGGCCTGGGTGCCAGATAGTGCACAACACTGAACATCTCAGGCTGCTCCTTGTCAATGCCGGCTACATAGAGGAGCTGCCAGGCAAACAGGACAATGCATCACAGCTATCACTATGAGCATCAACTCAAAATACACGTGAATAGTCTATATCCAAACACCACTATTTCAATCATAACACATTTCGAGATAAAGAGCAAAAACATGTTCAGACTAAACTAATGGTCCAAGAAGACTACAGCTTTACACCATCCACGGCTTTCCCCAGCGCTCTTGTTAACACCCGCGCACCATCTACCGACTCAGGTATGAACTATCTTCGCCAAAAACCCAAAACGGATGTCTGAAGTCAGTGTAGAGACTAATTGTGCCACAGGGCGTAACTTCTGAGAAACATAAATAAGCCGCCTAATCACTACGCAATTATTAGCCACATTAATTATTATGTTCTAGCAAATGAATGTAGCATTTTCACTGCATGTCTACCACCACAGTTCGCGCGTATAGAATGAACCACGTGATCGTGGAATCTCAAAAACCACGTAAGATTTTGCAAATCAGACTAGTGGATTGTTTATCTATCATTAAACGGACATTACAGCCACGAGTGATGTCGTTAGAAAGTGCTAGGAATAATTAATTGAAACAATATGTTTTGGCTCTAGCAGTGGGAAACCAAATCCAAACTGACTAACATTAAAATTATTTGTAATATTTTACTTAATTTAAATATCAATTAAAATAACATTTTAATTAATGCATTGTCAATTGTTTATAAAGTAAAAGAGTTCTGTGTATATGCTCTCTTTTCAGGCGATAAAAAGACTTTATCTGATACAAACTGAATTTCTCATAAAAATTATTGCCACATAATTGTTATCATATTTTTAATGTCAACATCGACAGGGTTTGACACAGTGCAAAATTAATGTCTTCATCAGTGTTATGTATTCACGTATCATTCATTTAGTTTTTATTCAAGGGAATTATGTTTTTGGCAGGCATCAGCAGCCACGTTAACACCGCCTCACCAACCCCTCGTCAGTCTAGCAAAAGCGGGCACCATGCAGGTCGCATCACGCTGCTCAGGGGTGAAGCAATTTTTACACAATCATTTAACTTCCATATATTTAATTATACTGGAACATTTTCTCTTACTTCGTGCATCCCCGAGTTCACCTCCCTTCCGTNTTACTTCGTGCATCCCCGAGTTCACCTCCCTTCCGTAGTAGACTGAAGCCCCTCTGGCATTATTTCCACTTAACATCTTTTATTCAGCATCCGTGCGATTATTCTGTCTTACAGCATACGCCAGTGCGGGGCCTTGTGCCGTATGCTCGCTTTATTTGAGTACACTGTCTCATTTGCTTTCCGTAATACAACTCGTGTTCTGAAACCAAATTGTTTAAATGTACTTTATTCCCACTTCACAGAGAGTTTAAGGGCGACAGACCTTCTCAACCGCCCAATAACTACCATGTTATCTATGTCATGTAGGTGAGTGTATTTTCTGTTTTTAGATGTTACATGCTTGTGCATTGAGATGGCGTGCCAGGGAACCACAATGCCTTAGTTCGGTAAGTGCGTGTATGTTCATGCGTCTAACTAGTCTCAATTATGTCAGTCATCATGTGCGACCTTACTAAGGCATAAGGCACAGGGTTCTTTAGCACTGGCTTTTCGACCGCGGCTAACCCGAGCGGATTCCTTTTACTGGTTAACTGGGGTCCTCCAGACTCGTTTGCATATCCCACCAGCTTTTGAAATGTCTGTCTTAGAAAAGGGTTCACATATCACGAGTATGTTATGATGTGTTGTAGATGGACATGTCTCTATAAATCGTTTACATTTGGCAAACTGGAAAATTCATGATTTTGTTGGCTTAACAATATTACCAACAGCTTCTTTCCAGTTGCGAAAAGAGAATCTGGATTAATTCTCAGGTATGATCACAGTGCCACGTTTTTCAAATATCTCTACATACGCTTCAGCCTTCACAATATAATCAATAATTGTTACGTATTCCTATATACGTCCAAAAATCCTGTCATGAGGAATACACGCACGACCAGCAACTGGGAAGGTCATAGTCACTTTCCTAACATGAGTTGGAGCCACTGTAAGCTGTTCACAAACCATTCCAACCACTACAGACGTCCACAAAGAGGTGAACTTTGGTGATACCATTCTTGCCAAGTGTTTTGTAGTCTATAATAAACAGCAGAATCTATCCCATTAAATCCTTTTACGACCTCATTTTCGAACAAACTGTAAATTAATGTGTTACTCCTCTCTTGTTTGATGTTGAAGTTCCCTTGCATGTGGTGATATTATGCAGGTACAGTTTCTTCCTGTAATAGGTAACTTCATCAAGGAGCTTGGGTAACAACAAATGTTTTGGCAGTCAAAGGAGAATGTCACTTCATCGACATCTTCAAGGTAGAGAGACTCGAAGAAATCTGATGCTCTTAATTTGTGGATTTTATATTCCCCGATCAGAGAGTTATTTTGTTTTAGTGTAGTGGCCAGCTTAATATTTGTTCCTAATTCAAGACAGAATAAACGCTTATCAGAGGTAGGCGTTTTGAAGCTAGTGTCGAATTTAGTAGTAAAGATTACACTGGAGTGTTTTTAAGAAACTTTCTAGGGTACATTTTCTCACTCTGCAATTTATTGTAGCCACCTCAAAATTACTTTATGGGGAAGTGGTTAGGCAAATAATATGTCTTGGTAGTCTGTGATGGACAGTATTGAGAGTCGACAGATTTCAGTAAGCACATATATTTCCGAACAGCAGATTTATTGAGATGGTATTTTGCAGAACTTTTGTCTCCATGTCGCTTTTCCTGTGGGAATTTCCCTGTAGTTAATAATATTAATTTAATCTCTTCACTCAATCTTTGCTTACACCCAGAATAGACACAATAGTCTTTTGACATACTCTCACTAGTGTGTTGTTTGGATACACATTTGTATTCCGGATATAGTGGCGCATGGAAATGGATTGGAAAGGACAAAGAAGTTTTTGGAAATGTTCTCAAAGATTCCTATTTGTTTTTGCAGGGACTAACCACATTTACATACTCGTTTTCCATGTTAGAATGAGGAATTGCACATAAGTAAGTAAGTAGCACTGTTATATATATATTTTTTAAAAATACATTTTTGGACATAGTGGTGTTTGGAAATGGGCAACTCATATGGAAATAAGTTAGAGCGATTGATGGCACGAACTGCCTCGAGTTGAGGGTTTCACTATTTCAGTTAAATTGCAGATAAGAGTGGCAAGAGGACGCAGCAACAGGTGCCGCTGTGCAGATTGTGACATATAACAAAACACTACCGAAGTGTCGACCATGTGGTCCATTAATTGTGTAAAATCCTGTAAAAAGGATTAGCTCAAAACTTAAGTAACGACAGCAGGTTCAATATGTTTTTCAGACCAAAAGTCTTTTGTGTTAATTATGACCCATTGTTTGCCTCTCGTGCTCTAAACCACTGTTGCACCATGCAAGAATTCACCCATGCAGGTGTAAAGTGAACCACACAACTGACTGATAGCCATCCCTTGCTCATGGAACACTTCTAAATTGTTTGACGAAGTTTATGAACACAGCAAAGTTCCGAAACGCCAATTAGATCACTTAACTTATGTGCTCAATTAATAACAGGTATTTACAGCTAATTTAAATATGCCACAGTGTATTTCTCAAAGTGACATTGCAGGTTAGTGTAATATTAACCTATGTTTATATTTAGGTAGGAAAGGAAGGGTGTAAAAAAATTAAGTTGCGCTAGGTCAGGTTGGTTGTGCTCACGCATGAAATATGGGTGAGGCTGAAATTATGGTTGTGACTAAATATGCAGATAAAATAAACATAAAAGCTTTACTGGGCAATAATTAGATATGCAATAACTAAGTCGTCGCGTTTATGAAGCTAAGATCGCCGGAGACGCGTGGCAGGTGTGTGCGCTGCGAGATCGGAAGGCAGAGTGACCTGCGCGACCCTAGCACGAACTAGTTTTGTTAAAACGGGTGTATTTTTGTCCCGGGAAGTTCGTGGATTGCACACGGGCGCGGGAGTTAGTAGAGTGTGGGTTATAGATGTTACTACATTATGTTACTGGGAGACCCTAGTACAGTCTAGTTTGGTTTAATTGTTTTCATAAATTTTAATACTTTTTAGGTTTTT
>NQII01012259.1:0-24056 GCA_002778355.1 Clitarchus hookeri
CTAAAATAATAATTATTTATATTTATTATAATTAAAAATATAACTCAAAATGTAAATATATTAAAAAATTTTATTAAAAAAAATTGTATTATTTAACTTAATAAAATGTTGGACTAAAAAAAACTTGATTTTTGAGGGAAATTTAACTTGATNAAAAAAATTGTATTATTTAACTTAATAAAATGTTGGACTAAAAAAAACTTGATTTTTGAGGGAAATTTAACTTGATCAAACGAACCGACTTCCTAGTCAAATAAAGGTTTTCTTCTGTTCTGTGTAAGACGGCGATGAAAATCTGTAGTCGTAGAAAGCAAAGTCGGTTATCTTGCCTCTTTAAGGGTAAATCTGTTGATCCTCTTCAGGATGAGGAATTTACGAGGTGAACTAGGGGTAGTAGAATGAGAACACCGAAGGAAACAAGTATGTCCCAAGAAGAAAACTCTCCCGTCATAAGCAACGTCCGCCACTTTACATGCGAAAAAAATTCCGAACTCAAAACCGCCTGGGATCGAACCCATATTACATTTGTGGGAGACTGACGTCATAGCCACATGAAACTTATCCGTATTATTTTTATTATAAGTGAACCCTCTACTGTCATCCCGAGCTCCGAACCATCTGTCACCGATTCGACCACAAAAAAAAGTGATTCATACCAGCAGCTGGCCTTAACAATCTCCGGTCCGCCCTCCTCGCCACACGCTTTACCGCAAAATAAGTAAGAATATAAAAATGAATTGGCGAGGCGTTGCCTTTCATGTAAGCATATCATACTTAAGTTTAGTTGAGAGTTGTGAGATTTGGGTGGCTCTTAACAACGAGGTCTTGAGAGTCTATGAGGCGAGAATGGAGCAGCGGCGGTATGCAAGAGCGGGGGAAACGGGAGATCCGCGAAAAGACCTCCCAACCAGCGGCATCGTCCGGCACGATTCCCACTTGCGAAAATTCGGGACTGTCCCGGCCGGGGATTGAGCCCTGTTCGCCTTGATGGGAGGCGAGCAGTCTAACCGCTCAACCACGGCGGCCCCACTAGAATACTTTAGAATATAGAAGGGAACTTCAGCAGCACGCGCTATCAAAATGGCGTCACTGGACAGCAAAATGTTGGAACGTCATTCACCAATCAGCGCTTGGTAACCTACTCACCAGCCCGGCAATAGGGAACCATTCGCAGCCTGCAATAGCCAATCAGACGCAACGCCCGTTCCCGGAGCCTCGTGTAGACAATCAGAAAATGGGTACTACCACGTCAAAGGAACCGCCACGCTATCTCGCCTCTGTGTACGCATCTACTCTGTGATGTCGGGTAACGTATTCCTTGTTTGGCTGCGCGATCCTCTGGAATGAGCTTTGTGTCTGTTTGGCTGTTAAGTGTTTTCCTATTGGCAGCACTACCGGCTAACGAGTAAGTTACCAGGCACTGATTGGCGAACGGCGTTCCAACCTGTTGCTGGCGAGTGACGCCTTTCTGCTGGCGTGTGCTGCTGGAGTTCATGGCACAAGCAGATGTTTCTCCTTTGTGATCTCAAGTATTCTGTGGCGTTACCTTGCGCGGTCACCCAACACCCCCCAACAGTCTTCCATTCCATCAAGTAAAATAACGTCACAGAGACGGAAACGAAGTTTGCCTTTCACGTTAATTACTTCGTTCTTGTAATTTGCCTAAGTGTTTTAATCTGCCATAACTACGTCAGCGGTAACGGAAAATAGCTCCGAGCATAGTTTTATTTTACCGTACGTCTTACTGATAAACCGAAAAAAGCACCAGACCATCCCATGGTGCATTTTGCGCACATACTGTGTGCATACACTCTAAAATTAGTAATGATTTGTTGCTGCAAAGGAAGTTTTGATTAAATATGAACCACTGCAGAGTAAGTTTGCAGCAAAAAAAATTGTTGGTTTATCTACACCTTAATGACAATGATAACCTTACATGTTATTAAAATTGTTCGGCAGCATTATTGGTGGTGAAGCCATCTACTGTATTTAAATGGTTACAAAATTATGTCGATGATCTAAGGAATTCGTTACTTGTTAACTTAGCATTTAGTAAATTTTGTTAAGTACCAAAACCTAGAATTTTCAAAAGAAAATTTTCAGTATCACCTACCTAACTCTTTCCTTTGGTATTCAGAAATTTTTCTGTACTCTAGACAAAACAAGATCAAATATATATATTTTTTTTACTTGTTGCACAGAAACATAATATTGTCATTAAACAAAATATGTATAGAGAAAAATTTTAAAAACTGTATATGTAGGTTTCTTTAACTTTCCCTTTTAATTATAGCAAGATTTTGCTGCTGAAAACAAAACAGTTTTGTAAAGGTTTTTCACCGTAAACTGAGTGCTTGAGATCTACTTGTATGCACATCGCGTATTCTTACACCATATGTGAAATTAACATTACCCTTGGACCTGATAAATTTATTCATGCATCGGTCAAGTGAAGCTGTCAAATGATTAGAAAAGTAAACATTTTACAAATGCGTTAATGCGTTATTATGCATTTAAAAAAACATAAATCAAAATAAACAAATTTAGTATTCGCAAATATTTACCTAAAAATTTTAACTCAACGTTAAGACATGGAACTATTTTCCATTCATCGTTGCCAATTTAACTGGGCGAATGACAGCCAGTGCGCCAGTTAAAATATATGAAGATTGGGGCAGTGACATTTTTCAAAGGTTGACTTCAAAAGTGTTCGTTTTACCGTGAACAGCCTTTACGGGGTGTTTTTTTTTTAATGGTGTAATAGCGGGCGTGTTAATGAAGTAGATGGACCACTGTTGCACGCAGTGACCACAGCCGGCCAGAAGCTTGTCCTACGCCCGTCGCCGTCGTCGTCTTCACTGCCCGGAGCCGTTTGAAAAGTGTTCCACTTCGGGGCGGTGCGGCGCTGAAGGGGAGTCGTTTGGTAAGGTGCGCTCGGGCGGAGGTTAGAAAGTCCAGACTTCCAAAGAAAGGAAAGAAGTGCCTGGGACATGATCCCCACCAAGTGGGCCAAGTTTATTATCCAATCAAGTGAAAACCATCTACATCAGCGGAAAAGGCGGGAGAAAATGAACGCTGCGGCAATTGTGTTCGATAGAAAGTTGACATGAAACACACACACACACACACACACACACACTTATCCATGAAAATTGATAGAAGGCAAGTGTTGCCTACTCTTTAAATTTTAGTTAGGAAAATCGCGATTATGTTTTGTTTTGAGGTATGTCGGGCCTGTTGCTCTCAGTAATTTTTACTCACTATATTATAGCGCCTAAAATACATGCAGTAAACATTTTTCTTTACAAATCTGTCCAACTAAATGTGGAGCGATAACAATCTGTAGTACGAAACAGCCACTTGGTAAGGTTCCCTGCAACGAAAACATTAAATAATTTAATTTGCTGTTTTAAGACCAGTTTTGAATTAATTTTTTTATGTCTTGGACATCCCTAAAATATTTACTGACACTACATATAGTATTACAGCAGAAGATATAATTAATGAGGAAGTAATAACTCCGAATGTTTGACGATTAAAATCACTTCTTTTTCTGCGGTAGAAATACTGTCGCTATGAGGAATTTCGATTATACAAATTATACAAACACATTTTCGATAATTACCTATGAAAACATGTTAACCAGACCGAATTGACGGCCTGTGGAATTAATAGGTTTAAAACATATTTTCGTTCNATTACCTATGAAAACATGTTAACCAGACCGAATTGACGGCCTGTGGAATTAATAGGTTTAAAACATATTTTCGTTAATTCAAAACCCAGGACTGCTACGCTATTCTTATAAACTGTATTAGTAACAAATTAACTGTGGGATTGTTAAAAATTAATTTCGACGGATTAACTGGAAAATCGCAAGTTATTTAATAATCTTTTGAGGAATCGATACCAAAATTTCTTCCAAAGTTACGTAGAGAAACATTTTTACTTGATATTATTCAGACGCTCGCTGCTTTAAAAAAGAGGCTTACCTTAGACGAGTTAATTACACTAGGTTATTGAAGCAGCAGCCGCTACGAGTAGTCGCTTCGTACGAGATGTTGGTTGTCGTTGAAAACATACGAAACATAATTCTTCAGGAGTTTATTAAAGTGTCAGAATCATCCATATTTGACTGTAGTGTATAACAATGCAAGTTCTCATGTTATACAGTTCCTCTTTTACTTATGTAAAGTAATTAATAATTTTCGGAACCTATTTACTGAACGATTTTCGATTAAGGTCACGTGCATTACCATTTCCCACCCATTGTGATTGTAACACGAATTTTAAATTAATACAGATGTAAAAAATGACGCAGCTTACTATGCATATAATTAGGACTCAAAATTTAAAACTTTAGTTCGATCCACCTGACTGAAAAATAAATCGTTGGATGTCAACGACAGCTGACAAGAGATTTTAGAAAACCTACAGTCAAGATTTTCGAGTCTATATGAGTGCTCTACCAAAATATTACTAGAACTGAAAAGCCTGAGATGTATATACAATTAGTTACCTAATGCCTCAAAGCTAAACACTAATTTTTTCTAGAGTATTTTCAAGCAGGTCTTGGTAATCAAAGTAATTTTAAATTGCAGTTTTTATAGAATGATTTGATAATTTTTCTTTCAAACTTAGCTTACTATATAATGGCGGTATAACATTTAAATCTCAATACTTTGGTTTTAACAGAAGAAAATTCTGAATTAGGCCACTGCAATAAATTCTTACTGTATTTTAAAAGGAACCCATGTTTTCACGAGCATTAGAGCACATTTCGTGAGGCTGGAATTATCTTCACGGTCGTCATTGTGATAGAAAACACGTTTCACAAATTTGCTGAATTTTAAGAGACTGCACGGAGATTTCAATGCTGGACAAAGAACTGTCTGGGGAAGTTGAAATGTGACAGTGTGACACTCTGTGCTCAGTCTAGCAACGGAAAGCGATGCTGCACAACTTGTCGGAGGAAAAAAGTTCCATCCACGTTACACAAACAACTTCATTAAGAAGAGACAAAGCTATGACGGTTTTCGTGAGGAGGTAAATTACGTCACTTTCACGCGCTCGCGGTGGCCTGGAAAATCCGCATGTACGTAACAACCAGCCCGTAATAACGCCAGTTACCGGCGTAAATTACACCGCAGGACCGGGCTGCAAATGCCGAAGCGAAACGCGTTGACCTACATGCTGTTGGGGGACCTGTTGTTTCGAGTCAGTTGAAAAGATATTCTGTGTAATTGAAAGAAGTTTCTGGAAGCTTTTGGAATTAAAAACAGTGTATCGTCACCCCGGCGACGGTTTCAAGCAAATCAAGTGAATTCCGGACCACGTAGGCCTATATCTACACCTGTCATAAAATACGGCAACAGCCTACCCACTGTTGCAGTTACAGTCTTCGGTAAAATATTTGAAAGAATAATATTAAATAGAATAAGGGAACAGACAGAAATAATTTTACATAAACACCAGTATGGTTTTAGGCAAGGTAAATCCACCGAAAACTCGCTACACAAGGTCATAAACGTAATAAACGAAATAGAAACCAAATATATACTTTTGATTCTTATAGATATTAGTAATGCTTTTTCAACCCTGGAATGGAGTAACATAAGAACAACAATAAAACAACTTAAAATAGGAATTAATGAAAAGAAGGTACTATATAATTATTTTTGCGAGAGAAGAGTTGGTTTTAGTAATGAAAACATCAAATATGAAAAGGTTATGAATAGAGGTTGTCCGCAGGGATCCGTACTTGGCCCTGTTATCTGGAATTTAGTCTTCAATGAATACTTGAACACTACAAAAGGTGAAGAAATCGAAAGAATAGCATATGCAGATGACTGCATTATAGTAGTTGGCGGCAATAACAGAAGAACAATTGAAACCAGAGCAAATGCAGAAATGGATAATTTAAATAACTGGGTAAACCGAAATGGTCTAAAAGTCTCCATAGGGAAAACAGTCGGAATCATAGTTAAAGGAAACATGGATCTGAGACCACCAACTGTTAAATATAATAAACAAAACATAAAAATAGTAAAGCAGACCACATACCTTGGAATCATTATTGATAATAAACTTACATATATACCACATGTCAATTACTTGCGTCAGAAACTGATAATAACGTGCAACCAACTTAAGAACAAAATCTGGAAATAATCTAAATATAATAACTCTAAAAAAACCATATTATATAAAGCAATATTTTTAAGTGTTATTACCTATGGAGCTATGGTACTAGACGACAGGATCAATAACACACAGTTAATCAAAAAACTCAGGGCTCTTCAAAGAAATATATTAATCAAATNGATCAATAACACACAGTTAATCAAAAAACTCAGGGCTCTTCAAAGAAATATATTAATCAAATTATATGAAATGACTCCAACAACCTCATTTGCAACAACAGTTATATTAAATAAATTACTCCCCATAGATTACGAAATACATAACAGGAACATAATTTATAAATTAAAATATACAGACAACTGGATCGAATTAGAAGGTATAAATTATCAAGGTTTCTCACAAGACGACAGAAGATGGATCAACAAACAGGACGACGGGGAAGTATTAAGTATAAAGCAGATGAAAATGAATATATATAAGACTGCAGTTAAAAATTGGAAGCTGGAATGGGAACAAGGAGAAGGTAATAATGAAACAAGAAATTATATAAAGAATGTAGAAGACTGGTATAACAGCAAGATAACCTTAAGTAACAATATTAAAAGTATTATAAGTGGACATGGACAATATAAAAGTTACCTCAAAAGAATAAATAAACTAGAAGAGGATATGTGTGAATGTGGCCAAGGAACACAAAATAGTTATCACATAATGTACATGTGTAACATGTTTGACATAGAAAGACAAGAGTTAAGAAACGAACTACACAACGAGGATGAACAATGGCCTTTACTAAATTATAATATCTATGACGACAGGATATATAAGGTAATAGAAAGATATGTGGATAAGATATATAAAATTGTTAAAACTATAAATGATGATTTAAAGGATTAGTATTGTTTAAGAGAGTAAGGTTCCAAGGTTTTAGGGTTTTGAGTATTTTAGAATTTTAAATGACAAAGCTTTTAAGGAGCTATGATATTGACACTGGAGACAAGTAAAGTAGCTGATGGCCCTGACAGGCGAGGCCAGTGGGGCGCCCAGTTTACTGGGCAATGGCCCCGGTAGCGCCACGCTTGCTGGCAAGGCTGCCAGGGAACGGCGAAAAAAAACTTGTCTCTTGTATTTTATTAATATTTTAACTAATTTATTTTATCGAATTATTATTATTTTTACTGTCAACAAAAATAATAGTAATTTTAAAGACAGCGCAGGAGGAGCATGGTCTAGGTGACAGCCTCCCCGCGTCAACTGACCTTTGGTCAGGCTAATAGTCACCGCTCCTCCTGCTGGAGATTCCCAAGCGTACAAACTTTTGTTTGGATTTTAGTACGATTTTAATAAAATATTTTCCTAAAGTACAATTTTATAAAACAAAAGTTTTACGTGAATAAATATTAAATGAATTTAATGTGTTGGTTTGAGCGTTACCTTGGCAGTGTGAAATACATAGTTGACAAATAGCAAGATATCAAAAAAACTAAACAATAAATAGTAATTCAATTTATAATAACTGATAGTAGTAAATAGGAGACCCGGAAGGCCTGATGGGCTAAGTGGGTTATAGTGTTTTCACTTCTTTATGTTGCAGTTACAGTGTCGACCTCTTTGGCGCAGTTTTTTTTATTCCAGCTTACAGGTAGAAGGGTCCTGGGTTCGGAACTCCAATGTGCATATATATTGTGTTTAATTTAGAGCGTAGGTCACTATCGGCTGTTCACGGTAAGATCTACTTGTATGCACGCTGTGTATTCTTCTGCCCTGTGTAAAAATAACATTGCAATGGGCCTTATCACTTTATTAATGCGTCGGTCAAGTGAGACAGTGGAATTATCAGAAATGTAAATATTTTACAAATCTGCTAATTTTTACACTTCGGTGCATAAGAAAACAGAAAGCGAAAGAAATAATTTAAGTTATAACAACTGGTTACATAACACTTTTTTTTTCGATGTTAAGATATGGAACTACTTTCCCTCCATTGTTACCAACTTTGAATTGTTCCCAGAGCCTCGGACAACCAATCGGAGAATGGGTGCGACCACGTCAAAGAAACTGACGCCTCACAGAGTATATCAGTTCACGCAGACGAGGTGTTGTAGCAAGCAGTTGACTACTCGCCTCCAACCAAGGCAAGCCAGGTTCGATTCCCGGCCGGGTTAACTGGATTTTCGCATGTGGAATATGTGGCGGACGTTGCCATTAGCCAGCGCGTTTTCTTAGGGCACTCCAGTTTCGGCCGCCCTTGCATTCCGCCTCTGCTACACATCCACCTCATTTCACCCTCACCGGCGATCAAGACCTCTCAACTCAACTCTCAACTTTACTCTGGGAACGGGCATTGTATCTGATTGGCTACTGCGTGCTGCTAAACTTTCCCTATTGGCTGAGCTGCCGGCTGGCGATTAGTTTACCAGGCGCTAACAGGCGGGCGGCGTTCCAACGTGTTGCTGGCCGGCGACGCCATTTTGCTGGCGTGTGCGGCTGAAGTTCACTATAAGCAGCTGTTTCATCCTTTGCATTCCTACGTACTCTGTGATCACGCTATTTCGTTTCTGTATACTTACCTACTCTGTAGCCACGGCGGGTCGCGAGTCGCGGTTTCGAATCCCGGGAAAGCAATTGAACACGTGCCGTTTTCTAGTTGTAAGTTTTAGTTGGTTTAGCACGTGGGCCATCGCTCGATCAACCTACGGGCGTAAAAAGGAGGCGGCATTAATACGGCAAATAAACAATGCATATAGTTCACTCACGGTTACTTCCAACTTTTCTGGAGCCCTGCTGGAGTGTTAATTCCAGGACATCCCTCCGCCTAGTGCAAACAAAACTTAACTGAATCTATAAAATCACCAAAGGGACAACACAACACATTCAAGTGCACTCAGTGTAATAATATGATGCATAAGAACTATTTATTACGAGGAATTACCAACACGTGTTTTCTCACTGGTTTTAATTATATTAATTATAAATTAAATATAATTTAGAGATTAAATATAATTAAAAGTTTAATTTAACCAATTATTAAGGTACCTACATTTGTGTTAACAGAAAATATAAAACGCCTGTGATACCCGACATATTTGGGAAAGAACCAAAACGTCATACCTGGGGTGATTTTTCAAAGGTTTGATTCAAAAGCGAATATGATGAGGGATGAACTCGTCTCATATAACTACGGGTACCAGAAGACACCTCGGCGACCGCACGGTGGGTGTGGCAGCACGTAGGAAGCGAGCCTACCGGAGTGTGAAACTCGCTACAGTTCCGCCAGCCAACTACACCTCCTGAAAGGAAATGTACTGCTGTACCTCCACCCGGAAACACCGACTCGCGATTCGCTGTCCCGGATGGCGCTGTGGCGGCGGCATCGTTCTTCACCTCCTTTTTCCGCCTCATTCACCTATATTTTTTTTATCGCTTGTGTTCTCCAGCGGTGGCAGAATCAGCTCTCTGCAAACCGGCGTTCAAGACTTCGTTGTTAGGGCGTTGACGACGAAAAAATGAGTTATTATATATACTTTTGATTTTTATACCTGTAGACATTATCAGTGACTATATTTTCCTCATATAAAATTTTTTTTGATAGCATGATTTTTGTGACTACTTCTTTCTCATATTAAATTTTTTCAGATGGCATGATTTTTACAAAATTACATACCAAATTCCAAATTTTACAATTTTTGTAATGTAAAAAAAATAAGCCAAACTATTTGCAGAAAATTTAACAAGGGCAACTGAAAGGTTTTCTCTTGATTCATTTTAAGGTACGCTCAGCAAAAGTTATTTTAGAAAAAAATTCATGAGCAGCAAGAAACCAAATAAATGCACAAATTTAATTATTTTCAGAAATTTTTAAGAATTGCAAAAAAAAGTTGTACTATTTTATAAACGTTTTGAAGTAGTTCTTTGGATCTTCTTTCACTGTGAACTATCTCATTTCTGTACGTAAGCTAGTTCTCATTATTTGTACATTTCTAAAACAGTAAAAATTTAATTTTGACATGTATTTAAGCAAAAATTGCATTCAAAATTTTTTTGTGAGGCAAGACCGAAACCTAACTCAACTAACCAGTCTACAACCTTGCCGAACGAAATTTGATCTATCATTGCTTGACGGCTATTTGAACTCTTTTGAAAATTCTGCTTGGATTGTTCTTTCTGTCTACTGCATATCCTTACGTCACTTGAACACTATACCAACACTATGCCCTAGTGTCACTTAGGCTACTTTAAAAACGCAAATTTCTCTGCCGCTAAAAAAATTGCCTAAATGTAGTTTTATTGTTTTGTCAATGTTTGTCAGGATCGTAAAATTTTTTTACACCCAATCAGCACTAATTATCGCGAATAAAACCATACTATTTTTATAACAACTGAATTGAGAAACAAAGACTGTATAATTTGTTATAAATGAAAGGTTATTTGATTGAAAGACAATCAGCTCGGCATTTCATTGGCTGACAGCTAGCCAGTAGTAAGCTTTATTCAGTGGAATAATCGTGTCAAATGTAATACGAACCAATAGGATAGTGGTAAGGGAGAAAGCAAATATCAACAGAAATGCCGTTCCCATAATGCGGATATAGTGACAGTTATAGCTTGTCTTCAATTCCAGTAAATATGTACAGAGCGCAAAGTGTTAATCAAGTGCGTGTGTGTGTGGGCACGTGTTTGCGTGTGTGTGTGCGCGTGTGTGTGTGTGTGTGTGCCATTGTTACACTGGGTCGTTCTTGTAGCGGCCATAACACTATGCTAGGCCGTAAGTAGAGTTACTTGTTACGCCGCGTTTTATAACTCTTTAGAGGAGTTTTTTTAAACCGGTCACAAGAATGAATAGATTTTCTTAGGCATGTGAACTAAGGAAGCTTGATTAATCTGAAATTTATTGTTTAGCCAGAGTTTACATCGAAAACTACATTTCCAGCTAAGTACAGGTTGAGTATAAAAGAATATCCCAACTTTGAAGGCCTATAATATCAAAACCAAACAACCTACAACCTTGATTGACCAATCAAATGAACCGTGGAACCGTGAAGTTTGTTTACCATACATTCATTAATGTTTCAATGTGACCACCATGAGCGGCTCGAACGACATCTACGCGATAATCAAACTCGTGCCACGCTCTTGTCAGCATGCCCGGTGTTACGGTTTGGATGGCGTTGGTTTGGATAGCACTGGTATGGACGGCGTTGGTTTGTATGGCATTCGTAACTCTCGATTTGAGGTGGTGAGGGGGTAGCGAGCTCGCATTCGACACTTCAATGTGAAGGAGAAGATCTGATGTTTCCTTTATGGTGCGCCACCCCATTGGCACCTAGCTGTGTTCGCGGATACCTGAACGAGACGTTGCCGCAACGCTGGATTGATCGAGGAGCAGCTGGTGACCAGGCTCTTCATCACTGGCCCCCAAGAAGCCCGGATCTTACTCCGTGCGATTTTTTTCTATAGGGGGGAACATAAAGGATCAAGTGTTTCGTCCACCATTTCCGGCTAATATTGACGACCTCAAAACGAGAATTACGGACGCCATCCAAACCGCAACACCGGACGTGCTGACAAGAGCGTGGAACGAGTTTGATTAATGCGTAGATGTCGTTCGGGCCGCTCGTGGTGGTCACATTGAACATTTATGAATGTATGGTAAACAAACTTCACGGTTTCACGGTTCATTTGATTGGTCAATAAAGGTTGTAGGTTGTTTGGTTTTGATATTATAGACCTTCAAAGTTGGGGTATTCTTTTATACTCATCCTGTATATTACTGCACGTTTATAGGTATTCTGGTCGCTCATGACCTTGTACGTTAAAAACAGAGAGGCGTTTCGAGTGAGATAAGATCGTCACTCCTCTCAATTCAAACTAGCTCTTATTTCTTAAGTAACGTTCACTTCTTGACTTGTACGATCATGTAGTACGTCTCAGTATATATCATCGACGAGTCTACTCCGTTCAATTACCTTCTCGCTGGCGCATTTTCTGTTCTGTGCGGATCATTGCAATGTTTCGAACCTACAGCGCAGTTCTGATTATCTTTTAATCTGAACGCAATTTTCTGCCGAGAAATCATTGCTCACTCAAAGTGATCTTGATTCACGTCTCTACAATTTACTTGGGCACTGAAAGTTTCCTGTATCTCACCTACGTTACGGTGGGAAAAAATACTTGTTGAAACGAACAGAGAAAAAAAAATTTTTTACTGTTACAGACAAAAGTTTTGTAAATTAACGACAAAAATTTTTTGGGGCACTGCTAGAAAAAATGCTCANTTTACTGTTACAGACAAAAGTTTTGTAAATTAACGACAAAAATTTTTTGGGGCACTGCTAGAAAAAATGCTCAAAATTATTTACATCGTAGAATAAATTATTTAAACCTCTTTAACACATTCAGAGATAATGTAGACAATTGTTTGCATNAAATTATTTACATCGTAGAATAAATTATTTAAACCTCTTTAACACATTCAGAGATAATGTAGACAATTGTTTGCATTAGGCACGAAGGTTTTATTTGGCCGTTGCTTTAAACTGCGACGTTCAATGCCCAATGGTAGTCCTTGAAGGAAACTGATTCGAAAAACGTGTTATAGGCTGTTCACGGTAAAGTGAGCACTTTTGAAATCAATCTTTTAAAAATGCCACTGCTCCTACTTGCAGATATTTTAACGCGCACTCTAACTGGCGTGCTCCCCAAGTTGGTAAAGACGGAGAGAAAAATAGTTACATGCTGTAACGTTGAATTTAAAAGTGTTGGGTAAACATCTGTGAATACGGAAACGATTTATTTTGCTCTTTAATGCACCAAATTTTAAGAATTAGCAGATTAGTAACAACACTTTTTTTTTTCCCCCGATAATTCGACAGTTTCACTTGCCCGACACATGAATAAAGTGACGAAGTCCGCGGCAGTGTACAGTTTTACATTGCGGAAGAATACACAATGTGCATGCAAGCAGATCGTAAGCCGGGCTTTGGGAAGTGCTCGTTTGCCACGAACAGACTTTACTGCTCTATGTTATGACTAGTTCATAACACTGTCGCCCATTGTCTGTGATAAGGAAACAAGAACCGAGTCAGCGTGAGTACAGGTCACATGAAACATTTTTTTTATCACTTGGAATTGTTAATTAAAGCGGATCTGAAAGGGGCAAATATAGCAGAAACACGTTTTATCGTCATATGATTGAATCGCTATTGTTACAACAACAGCCTTCTTTGCTTATGTGGCTAGTAAAAAAATTCGTATAGGCCTATGCAACGTGTATTCTAAATAACCGACTATAGAAATGGTTTTTAATTATTGTGTCAGCAGCCACAATTAAGTATCGGGTAACGTCAATTGCGTTGTGGCGTAAAATAACTTTGAAGTAACGATGCAATCAGAAATTTCGCTCAGAAAACCAAGGCCTTTAAATGAAAATAAAACACAAGCTGGAAATATCATACGCATCGTCTGTCAACATGTGGAAGTCGAAGTAATGGTTTACTGTGTGTCCTGGCAGTGGTGGTTCCGAAGAACCTCTCCGGCAAACATATGATTTGGATAAGATTACATTTCTATGCTGTTTTTCAGCATGCAACTTTTTATCCTTGTATGCCTAGTAGAGGAAATATAGAACAGAGAGCGTATACCAGCTGCGCAGTACCTACTGCCTGTGTCTGAACATTGAACGGCTTGCTTTTTTACCACTATAAGTGTTAAAACATCAGGGTTTGAACTCTGNTACTGCCTGTGTCTGAACATTGAACGGCTTGCTTTTTTACCACTATAAGTGTTAAAACATCAGGGTTTGAACTCTATGTGTGAGGAATGTCCATGTAAATACTTGCTTAGAAATGCTAGTGTAATTACCCGGATCGAGTTGAAATGAAATTAAGAAATATTCGAGCCAGGCATTTTTTAAATGTAAAAGAGTGCACTTAGCACCAACAAAAATTTTTGACTAATGACTGCTGGCAAAAAATAAGTAATTTTTTCTTTGCGGGCTATTACAGAAAATATACTAGTTTACAATAGTCGAGCAATGCGAGTTTTATAGTCCATTCACGGTTACTTCCAACTTTTCTGAAGCCCAGCTAAAGTTCTACTTTCAGTAAATTCCTCCGCCTCATGCAAACAATACTTAACTGATGTAAGTCTGGAAAATTACACCAAAGGGACGACGCACCACATTTGTGCGCACCCAGTGTAATAATACGTTGCGTAAGAACTATTTCTTACTAGGTGTTACCAACACACCTATTTTCTCCCTGTTTTCATGTATATCAATTATAAATTAATTCTTATAATTTATAGATAAAATACAAGAAAATGTTTTATTTAACCAAAAAAATATATAATTTTATGTTAACATAAGCATAAAAAGTTTTTGACACATGGCATATTTAGTAAACAACCAAACACATCATGCATAGGGTGATTTTTCAAAGTTTTGTTTCAAAAAGTGTGAAGAAACAGCGAATAGACTATATATAGAACATGTGCAAATCAATGTCCTACGCATTGTCGACATGAGTCACTTATTTGGTAATGCTTGCAAAGCTATGATCTACCATGCGAAAAATTTTGTTAAACGTTCTTAAATTAATAGTATCATGGCAACAAAATAGATAATTGCAAGATGGCGGGGACTGATCCCCCATAGCGGAAGGATACAAAATGAGAAGTAAAGTAGATCCTAAGCAGGCCTTCCCAAAGTGTTCAATTAACGGTGAACATACTATACATACTCTGTGACTGTAGCAAGGCTTAAAGTGACATGTACCCAGTAAAAAAATTTTGTAAGTTTTACTAACAATTTATTAAAAAGTAGTAACAGGTTTTTTTTGGTAATATTACAAGTAAATTAGTTTGTGTTTACAACACTAAGATGTAACAAACATACTACTTCAATAATATATCTACTTGTTTTAAAAGAACGTTAAGAGCGCAGTGCTAACTTGTTAGAATGAAAAAGTAAGTACCTGTGTATGGGAGGTTGCAAAACTTTTAAGAAACACGCCTTGCGTCTAGAGACAGGAAGAACGCCATAGGAACATGGGTCTGGAAACGCTCAGTTTCTTAACTGAAGTGCTCATTACATAACGTACGTTGTACGGCCCTCGGGTTGGATCATAGTAGTGTGGAATGCCATCACCGCAGTCGTGTGGCAGCGGCCTCGTACCAGGCGTGTCGAACGGACCGTTTCATTGGACGCAGCGCACTGGCTGATGTATGCGGCATCGAGCAGGAAGCTACTAGTGTCTCGAGCGCATCAGTCGGGCGAGGGTACAGTTAACTCTGTGTGCCTTGATAAACTGTTACACACAAGCTCCAGCAGAAGCTTCCACGAGACCTGCTACTCGACCCTGCATGCAAGCAGGCATTGCGGTTTCTATGGAGTAACCTGTCACACGACACTTGATGCCGCACAAGTAAACACGGTTACATTTGTTTTCATTTTACTTCTTCAACTGTAAACAGTACCACGTTTTTTTTTATTTTTGTTATCTATTCTGTTCATGTTTAATAGCTTTATTGCTGTTTCTCAACACAAAATAAGCAAAATTACAACTATAGTCATTGCCAAACTCCACCACCCTCTTTCTGATTGGCTAAAATTGCAATCTTGTAGGAAACCTTACATTTAAAAATTGCACACGACCAGTTACGAAAACTTCCATGAAAAAGTCCAGCAGTCATCTAAATCTTCCATAAAAACAATCCGTGCAAGCGACCATGCAGGCTTGGATAGAATCTTCCATCGTGGTAATTGGATTTTGAGAATGTTCGTGGTATAAGATGTCGTTTACCATGCACAGGATAGCCGTAGTGGCGTTCCACACAACTATGATCCAGCCGCGGGCCATACAATGTACGTTGTGTAATGGACACACGTAAATAAACGAAGCGCTTTCGGACCTATGTTCATACAACGGTTTACTTTATCTGGACGCGAAGAGTATTTCCCGAACCTTTTGCTGTGTGTGTTTACAACATCCTGTATTTTCCACATAACAAGCTGTTTGTGAACGTTGTTACAATATGCTTGTAGTGTTAAAAAAATTGTCTTCTAAACCAGTTTTAATTTTTTTTTATGCGCTTTGCAGTGGAGGTATATACTCAGTTTCAGCTACGAAGGCAATTTTTTTACAGTTGGGTGGCAGGGAGAACATAATTTTCGCTGAATGAGTGAAGAGATTTTGGCGTCTCTTAACAGCAAGGTCTTGAGACCCGATGAGGGTGAAGCGAGGTGAGCAGGGAGCAGCGCCGGAATGCAAGGGCGGGGAAAACGGGAGACCCCGAGGAAACCCGCCAACCAGCGGCATCGTCCGGCACAATTCCCACATGCGAGAATCCAGGAGCGACCCCGCCGAGAATCGAGCCCAGTTCGTCTAGGTTGGAGGCGAGTAGTCTAACCACTACATCACCGCGGCCTCATAATATTCTCTGAATAGGACTGTGTTCATCAGGACCATTTTGCGTACAATTGAAAAAAACAACAGCATGGCTTTCATAAGTCCTAACAGCTCAGGTGAAAAGGGCACGTCGTGCAAAAATAACAACAACGCCGCCATCTTAGACCTGCCAAAAAATTGACCGTCGCAACTGACGGCAGGCCTATATGCAGGTGGGACAATATACTTAATATAAGGTAAACCGCTTATTCATCTTCTGCACACGTACACAACATTGACCCGCCCCGAAGGAATACAACTGTCAAAGTCACATGGTCAACAGTGATGAACGTGTTTGTTTACGTCTTAATTTAAAAAATACTAGTACTTTTATATGAATGAAATAATTTCTTTAATCCAACTTGATTACAAATTGGTTAGAGGAAGTATACAAACATCTCTTATCAGTGTTCTAACATCAAATCCAACCTACGCCGGTTTTGCTACTAGGAAAGCAGGTCAATGTCGGGACATGGGAGATTGGTCGTGTGCGGCGAGCGAGATCGGGACAGGTCACGTACCTGGTGCGGGGGAACCAGCAGCACCCCCGAGTCGGGTCGCCGCAGAGTGCCGAGGGTTGACGGGGGGCTGTGCCCCAGCCAGCTGCTGACGAGCAGCTCCTTGCTGGCCGTGCTGTAGAAGGACTCTGAGGGCTCCGGGGAGCCGCGGTGGTGGCGTCGCGAGCACGGGCACACTCGCCGGTAGCTGCGGTAGCCCGACGCCACGGCCAGCACGCACTCCGAGAAGGACGCCACCAGCAGGCCGCAGTTGGTCGCGATGTGCGCCCAGTTCAGCTGGATCACCTGCCGCGCCTCCGCACCTTCCTCCTGTCAACAATCACAACACACTTCCTTATCACTGGTGCAAGGCCGCGTTTTTCTCAGTGCGAGTTAAACCATCCGGCGTATGTCCCTGTTAGGCCCGTTCTACAATGCGCGGATGCGTAAGGAAACGGACTCGGCAACGCAAGCGGAACAAGCGGACGACTTGGGATGAATATAACCATTATAGAACACGAAGAAACGCACACGAAATAAAGCTTTTGCAAATTACTGGTATAAATTTCGTGATATACACATCTCATTTTGTATATTTTTTTACAGTGTCTAACAATGCGTAACTACTATTGCCAAACCATGTGCACCTATTTACTAAAACGAAAATGATAATCGTTACGGCAAATCGAAGCACTTTTTGCCACGTATACCACAATGGCCACGAAAACGAATATCAAAAAACCAAATGCTCGATTCCTATTGGCTACGCGGATTCACGGACACGGAAGAGTTGGGAGGTGCCCAGATTTCTTACGTGTATCCGTGCGTTATCCGCGTCCGCATGCGTGTAATTGTAGATTGTAACGGAGTGTGTTACGTGCTCCGCTTCCGTGATCCGTATCCGCATCCGTGTCATTGTAGAACACGCCTTAGAAATTAAGAAAAACAAGACCCCAACGTCAACAATTTGAAGGAAAGTAGCACAGGTTGCACCGTTTTAAAGACATTCGTGAGAAACTGAAATTCAGAACATAAATACCAAACAGAAAATTAGAAGAGGGTGACGGGGAAAAAAAGAAAGNATTCGTGAGAAACTGAAATTCAGAACATAAATACCAAACAGAAAATTAGAAGAGGGTGACGGGGAAAAAAAGAAAGGTAACAAAATGAAGTTATAAAAATGTTCTGACAGAGAATATTGAACTTGAAGGAAGATGCTCGTAAGATACGACCCCGTTAGCTTCATTGCAGATACCGTTCAGAGGATAAATCATTTTGTTTGGCGAAAAGGTTGCCGAATACCAACAACGTATTATGTTTACTTTTGTTTTTCTGTACGTACATATATATACAGTAAACAAAGACATTGAAAAGTAAAAGCCTTGGATGCCAGACGTACTATAAGGTGGATATCCAGGTCCAACCGTTTTCACGAGATACCGAGTGTAAGCACCCCGAATCCAAGATGGAAGGGATACAACCTTCTTTAAGATTAGTTCACGATCAATTTCGTCTACATAAGAGGCTTCTGCATAAAACGTGCAAACAAATGCTTGGTTCATAGTGAATGTACTACTCTCGTGTTCAACCAATCACACACGAATATAAAGTAACTTGATTTTAGTAAGGCAGTGATTTATTAGCAAATAACATAATTAATACGTTTTTTTTAAATAATAAAACGAAAACAAATACGTAAGTTTTCTTTAGAAAAGGCAACAGATAACTTCTTATTCTTCTTTTCTCCTACAATTCTATTGGCTGAAGACATTACGTACACGACAAGGAATAGGCTAAAATGTCGCCATTTCGTACACGTCTACGCGTCGAGGATGTTCCTACACGATACGTACACAGATGACGATGAATTGCTTCGTAAGAATACCTTCTTTTATTTCGATACGTACACGTTTTTCACCGTGAACCGACTTTAAGTCTTCCTGACACACCCTCTTCAACCATAAATTTTCACATTGAAATAAAATTGTATTATTGTTTTCAAATATGAATTTTACAAATTAAAACACATGTATATACTATATAGTATTAAAAAACACTTCTACAAATAAAATACACATTTTGCTTTTTGGGAACAAAAAGTCGTAGACACAAACATTTTCTTAATTAAGTAATTATCTTCTTCATGCGACTATGCATGAAAGGGTTATTAACGACAAATACCAGGAGAAAACTTACTTCCCAGTGTAATAAAATGCATAACAGTTTACAGCAATTACCTACATATTCTTATCACAATTACAGGCTTATTAATAATTTTAATGCTAATCGTCGGCAACTATAGGTGCAAAGGAAACGCTACAACCCCCAATAAAATATTTTGCAGCACAATACCAGAGACGCTCTTAATTTAGCATGGTGAAACTTGGAAACCAATTCCACCAGCTCATTCTAGGGCGAACTGTATAAAAATATGGATGGAATTATGATTTCTTACTGTTTTTATCGTGCATTTGCCTGATCATTTTTAAAATATCTGGCACTAATAACATGAACATTTATTAATGGTTTTACAATGAAAGGAAACATTCAAAACACATTCAGTGTCACACAAGTGTCACAAGGTTTGCTAATAAAAAGTGGTCTAAAATACGTCTACCAAGCGTCGTGTATTAGTATATAAAGTATTTGTCTTCCCCCCCCCCACCGTAAAATGGTGACGCTCCTGCTTCTTATTAAATAATCACGAGACATAAATTAATGATACACACGGTCATTGGTATTTTCATGTCTCTGGCAGGCAGTACAGAAAATCCAAGAAAGGGCCATCACAGACATTAATGTTTGCCTATTTCGTGAACAAATATTTTGCTTGAGTGATGCACTCCTTTTTAAATATTTCTTACCCCGAAAAATTTGTACATTTATTTGCGGCGGAAGATATCATTTTAAAGGGAAGCATCCCTCTGGTAAAATATTTGCTGAGTAAGTTGGAGAAAACTATTGTCTAGGATTGCTGTTTCTTAGTTTTTCAACACTGGTTTGAAAAATGTTTCGTATTCATTCATGCCACATGCTCTCTTAACTCCACGCTAATGCTTAGGGCAAGAGCAAAATTCACATTAACGTTACACATACACAGTTACAGTGATAAACAATACATAACACAAACACAGTGGCTTAGCAACAACTGATACATACAACGATGCCAATGTTCGTTTGTTAATGTTCCTGCTTTTAGTGCCAGAGAAGTTATGTTGGTGTGGTTAGTAACTTTTTCTCGTCAAAAATAATTATTCTCTGTACAACTGAGACGTTTTTAAAATACCAAATAACTTAAATTTCATTCCAAAACTTTCGTGATTGCTATGATCCAGAAATAAACAAAAAGGGATCACTACTTTCCGGGGAATAAAATTCAGTAAGACACACTTTCTTGTTATATAAAAATATTTCTCATTTGAAAATGTAGTACAACATCCCGGGCTTCTGACTGGCTATACACCGATATACACCAAGAGCAAGTAAAGTTAAACCAAGTTGAACTATTTTTGTTACTGATACTATGTTTGGGAAAATGAATATCGCTAAGCGCGATTGTAGTTGGTCGTCTTGATTTACATGGTGTTTTACTCATGCATATACATATCACAGTGTTACGTTTGTGAAACGTTCGAGTATATTGTGCCCGGGCCCTTATATGTGAGACGGATACGCGTCCAGCGGTTTACATACGAAACCACCTTAAGGCTCCCGTCCACTCTAGAGTTATTTTCCGCTTTAAAGACACAGAAGCAAATGAGCGATAGGGGCGACACTTACAAGAACAACACGTGGGTCATCGTCGCTACGAGCAAGTCTCAGAACTGGCGTGAAGTGTTCTTTTCGTGTTGTGTGTGCCTATGGAACTTAAGGTGGCAACCACAATTTGTTCGTGGTAGCGGTAAGCTTGTAGCAAGGTTCAATGCGGGGTCCTGGAGTATTTTCATGCATGTGAGATGCAGCGCTTTGAGAAAGCAGTTAAGTGCTCCGAAATGGCTTTTATAATGGGCGTAATGTCGTGAAAGCACTCAACAGGCCTCGTTTTTTCATTGGTTGCACATTTAATAGTTTCGTAAAATGACTTGTACTTCAAACACACTGCAACACAGCTCAAGCGCCAGGTAGGCGGGCTTCAACAGCTAGATACAAACGACACACACGTCCAGGCTTATAAGGAAGTCTAATTCAAACCTCGTAGTAGGAGGCCCACAGTCAATATATATTTTCCTTATTAACACGTCTGCCTTTATGCTGGGATGCTGCACTTTCAGCAGCACGCCTNCCCACAGTCAATATATATTTTCCTTATTAACACGTCTGCCTTTATGCTGGGATGCTGCACTTTCAGCAGCACGCCTTAACAGTAGATAAAATCTCCACGGTGTTCCCGCCATCTTGCAAAAGACTTATTAGTTGTTAGTTCGTTTTCACCCCGAAACAAAACAACAATTAAAAACATTAAAGGATGCAAACGATAATGATATAATCAAGCTTGACGTTAAAATTACAAAATACCTTTGGAACTATTTCCTCCGCAAGCACGCCGTAAACCGACTAGCCCAGCCATTACCGTTGACTGACTCTGTCACTAGCCTTTGCTGCCACCTTGAAATGTATAAAGTATACCTGTGATACGGCCTTGCTTCAGTCTGTGCAATGATTCAAAGCGAAGCCCGGCAAGCACTGTCCATAATTCTACTTGATTCCGTTCTTGAACTGAAGCAGGTGGTGCCAAGGCCGTGTGAACGACAACTACCAATTTCGAAGTTAGTTTTGACTGATGGATGCCGACCTCCCGTGGCACAGTCGGTTGGTGCGCCGTCTGGTCTGCGGTGCGGGTGTTCCCGAGTTCAGATCCTAGGTAAGGCATGGGTGTTGGCTTGAGTTAGGTCATATGTTAGTTTGTAAGCCATCTCCTGATAAGCCTTCAGGCATAACACCGGAGGACGTCAATAAGCCCTTTCCAATTCCAAAAATTGACTGATGGATCGTCCTATTTTTTCAAAGCAGTTTCAGTTCGTAAGCACATATGTAAGGGAAACGTGTTACTACTACTCTAAAAAAGAGACAGAAACTCTAGTTCGTAATCTTATTTCGATAAACAACAAATTTAATAATCATTGTAGTGCAACTAGCTTAGGTATAACAATACCAAGCAGCATTTACTACGTTTTCTGTTCGTCGAGTAGGTCTTTCACGCAAATGACACTCCAGCTCATTCTAAATATGTTCTAATAAGTGCGGGTCGGGGTTTTTGAGAGAAAAGTTCAGCAGCCGCATCTCTGATAGTCTTCAAATCTCGTCTAAATTGACGTTGTTTTATGGACAGGAGAATTATTGTGCTGGCAAAGGAGACAGCCTACTCCTAACTAGTTTCCACAGTTTGGGAAGTATGTTATCGTCATAAATATCTTCACACACGTCATAGTTCAAGAATCCATCAGTTGAAAGTAATGGTCCAAGCCAAAACCAAGAAAAAGAGCCTCAAATCATTACACTACCGACACCAAAACTCACTTCAGGTGCTCATAGTGCACCCGAGTGCCAGATCTTGTATCGTGACTCATCAATCCGTAAGATCTTCTTCCACTGGTTTACATTCCAATGTTTGTGTGATTAATTCTCCTCCAAACGACGTCGGAAATTGGTACGTGTCGTCAGTGGCTTCTCTAGCAGCAGCATGTCCATGAAAACCAAGTGCTGCCGCCTCCCAACGGAGAATCCTAACACTATGGCCTCTGTAACTGAGCTGGGGCAATAGTCCTTTGCAGTAAACGACATGGCTGTGTGACAACAGGCACGCAAAACACGCTTCAGAATTCACCAGCCTTAGTTGGTTCCTTGACCCTGAAAAGGTGATGCTCTTTGGGCCAGTGATTCCATTACATTTCCACTTAGCTATAAGATCTCTAAAAGCGGACCGAGTCTTGTTTAACTGCTAAGATCTCTCTCTCTCTCTCTCTCTCTAACGGAGTGCCCGAAATCAAGGGTCCTTACAACCGTGCCCTATTCGAAAGCATACGTTTTTCTCCACTGAATCATCACGCGATTGCCTGTCCCGTTCTTGTTCTTCTGTTACTATGACATACCGTTTTTACACACTATACCTTTTTCCCTGCCCTAGATGCACAAATCTAGTGCCTTTATCCTCTATAACGCCTTTCTCGCTCCTTGTAATTTCATTGGCCCACTAAAAAAAAAAAAAAAAAAAAATCCTCTGATTGGAATAACTTCTCCTGTGAAGTTAGGTATATTATGGTATTTTTAATACCGACTGCGTATTTTAACCTAGCGAGTTTGGTCATTCAATAGCGTTGCTGAATCTCATTCGGGTAACCAAGGGTTTGTTTCCGGCCGACTTCACTAAGAGTAAAATTTCAAAATTTCAAGCAATCATGCAGATTATTTCCCAATACCATTATATAAAAAAATCTTGTTTCGTTAGCTTCGTGTTTTTGTTCAGCACGCGAAGCATCTGAAAATTGCCTAATTTTCACACATGCTTAACCCATACAGGCCTAGTGTTCACATTTGTGTTTATAATGCACAGGAAGGTTATTTTTGGCTGCTACTGTACACTGCGAAGCTTAACACTGTTACGTAAACCACGAATGGCCCATGTTACTGTAGCTGAACAAGAAGCTTTCAGTTGATTGGTAGTGATATAGAAACAAGTGTTGTGGCTGCTGAAGTACATTTGCAACATTTGAAACCATAAATTAAAGTGGGTATGAAAGAGTCAAAAACTGTTTGCGGGCAGAGAGAGGTTTGGAGGGCTCTTGACAGCCGATGAGGGTGAAGCGAGGTGAGTATAGAGTGATGCTGGAATGCATGGGCGGGGTAAACGGGATATCCCCGAGAAAACCCGCCGACCAGCGGCGTCGTCAAGCACGATACCCACATGCGAGAATCCCGGAGTGACCCCACCGGGAATCTAACCCAGTTCTCTTCGTCAGGAGACGAGTGATGT
>NQII01012260.1:9613-24273 GCA_002778355.1 Clitarchus hookeri
GCAGGTTTTTAAAAAGTGTTCATTTAACCGGTAACAAACATATTTGGAGGTTTAACAGCCACATTTAACCAGCTAATGTGGCAATCAAACCTGAAATAAATGTTGATGCTTAGTGCATCACAATTGTTAGGCGTAATCTGGCATCCACGCTCCACCCACATCAGAACGAATTACTGGCCAATTTGAACACAATGGAATCTCGTAACCACGTAACTGCTGTGTTCGGGCACTGTATCTATTTTTGAATATACCGTTGCCACCGAACGGATCGATGAAAGCACTATCCATGTCTCCAATGTGTTGCAGATTTAGCGTGCGTAGGGCGATGGAGAAGTACACGTGTTCCGTAATATCGCTTATATTTTCATTAGGCAATAAAATAATCTTATGGAAAAAGAAGGAAAGAATAACAATATTTGAAGTACTGTTTTTTACCTGTATTAGTAAATATTTTATATAGTAATTGACGAATCAGCAAAGAAAATTTGATATTGACTATTTTAAAAAAAGTTTATTTTATTTCATAAATTTTTATTTAAGCAATGTCATATAACGTTTTAATACATGTGTTATGATTTCACAGTACTCAAAACTTCAAAATGGCGTTATCGAAGTCTATTTACATTGTTCGGCTATGTTTCGCAGAATAAATATATTTATAAGTTAGTGATGTTCACAGATCTCAACATATCCTTACTTCCAAAAATTTGAGATCGATCTTCAATTTCCTGAAATTTTACGTGTTATTTTAAGTAAATGTTATTACAATAAAGTGGGTAAAAACGATACGTATTAAATCTAGTGTTTTACAGATAACTGCAATTAAAACTTCTGAAATCTTGTTTATCTTAAGAGCAATCCTCACAAAATAGTCTCTTCTTTCCAGTTATATAGTTCACGTTTTTTTTATCTTATCAATATTAATAAATGTTCTTATTTATTCCGAGTTATAAATCACAGACTTAGGATTTGAGCGTAGATAACGCAAATCAAAATGAAGATGAGGAATGCATATAAAGTCGATGCAGACTGATAATCTTTCAAAACCAGTAATTTTCTGTTATAAACTGAATGTAGCCGGCCCAACGGATTCTTACAAATGTGCCCCTATCTCTTGGTTGTAGCTTAAAAATTTCCCAGATGTTTAATTTGCGGCATTAAATAGATAGAATGTACAGAATAAGCAGCAAAGAGCACTTCACAGTGTACGACGGAAAACGTCGGAAGCTGTAGTCCATCCACGGTTACTTTCAACTTTTCGTAGCCGGTCACCTCCCACCAAGGAGATCCGGGGTTCAATCCCCGGCCGGTTCACTCCGGATTATCGCCAGTGGGAATCGTGCCAGATGATGCCGCTGATCCGTGGGTTTTCTCGTAGATCTCACGTTTCCCGCGCCCCTTTCATTCCGGCGCTGCTCCATACTCACCTCACTTCACCCTCATCGGCTCTCAAGACCTCGATGTTAAGAGGCGCGCAAATCTCTTCACTAGCTCACTCATTTCCAATTTTCTGAAGCCCTGCTGTAGCTCTACTTCCGGGATATTCTCCGCCTCGTGCAAACAAAGATTAACCGAGTCTAGAAAATAACGCCAAAAGGACAGTTCACCACATTCATGCGCACTTAGTGTAATGTTGTTTTGCGTAACCTAGCAAACACGACATGTCGGCAAAGTGTCGGACAATTTTCGGTCCGATACCAGCGCTGTCGGCAACTGTCGCTTACATGCAAGAATATAGCCATCAGACAACAGCTTTGCGTCTTTTTTGAGACAGATTGCTAGTCGTCACGATAAAGACAAAGGCACGGCGTATTATTAAGGATAACAGATGGATGTCTCCGAAATTATATCGGCATGATATCGTACAGCAAACATGTTACATGTTGCCAGCATCTTAAAAACTATTTTGAGCCGATTCCGATAGAGTATATTTGTCGTGTCCGTACGATAGCAAACATCTTATAGATTCTGGTCCGGTACCATTTTCGAGACAATGCTCTTTATCAAAATAAATACATCGATATGATGTCTTTTTGCAGACAAACGTTTGGAAAAGGTTGTGAGTATGCAATAAGTTAGCTATCTGTAAGCGGCATGATGTCTTGTTTGAGACAGTGTGATAGCCATTTGTATTACGTTAACGACCCACTGTATTATTATTGAAGATAGCGGATGGATATCACAGAAGTTATGTCGGCATGATATCTCACAGCTAACTTGATGACAGTATTTTAAAGAATATTCTGGGCCGAATCCGAAACATAAACGTTTTATTGTCCGTAAGCTGACCAAAATCACTTTTGTTCCAGCCCAGTATCATTTCATGACAAGGCTCTTTATAGCAATAAATATGTTGTCTTTTTGCCGACAAACTGTTGGGAAGTGTTTTGAATAGGCAAGAAGAAGTTTGCTAGCTGTTAATGTCATGATGTCTTTTTTGAGACAAAATGTTAGCCGTTAGGATAAAGAAAATGACCCACTGTATTATTTAGGATAACGGATGGATATCACCAAAATTATGTTGGCATGATATCTCACAGCCAACCTGTCGCCAATGCCTCAAATAATATTCTGGGCTGATTCCTATACAGCATATTTGTCTCTTCGGTAAGCTTGCCAACATATTATTAATTATGGCCCAATACCTTTTTCGAGACAATTACTATGTATATTATCTGTATAGCCAATTATAAAAGAATATGTTTAATATATGTTCAATACCACATAACATACGGTTTTAATACATATACATGCAAAGTATAGACCTAATTATAGATTTAGAAAAATGTCGAGTTTTTAATTTAAAAAAAGTTTGTATTTTATGTATAAAACGCATGAGAAGTTAATACCGATTAAGCTTATTAAGTGCTGTATATTACATTACATTAATTATTTATAAACTGTGTTGTTATCTGTTTTGTGTTCCTATCTGTAAGTTATAGTTACATTAACATGCATATCTAACAATGGTTTAATGTAGACCTATATAAATTTTCTGAGTGTCATTGAAATACGTTCAGCAATTTGGTTTCTTGGTTATAGAGTTATGGCAGCCTCTATGGCACCCTGTCACACGAGTTGGTGGTAAATGTTAAAAATATATTAAGTATACTGTAGCACATAATTACATGGATATTTTATATGGCTATATTTACATCTAATGGTTCAATTATTTTTGTCAGCTACCATAAATACTGTAGTTGCTGTGACTTCGAGCTGGTTAGTGAAGAACATGTTACTCTTTATGAAACTGTTAATTGCCTAGTTTCCAAAGGAAAGAAGGCTTATGATATCACTTTCCTGCCTTTTCATGTGTGTCTGTGTCCCCCAAACCCCTTTCAATTATTGAACTTGTGAACTGAATTTCACCAAACTCGATACACATATGTAAGCGACACCTGACTTTTATAGATTTAGACCAAGCCAGGTACTTACTTACAAAATGGCAGCTATTAAAACATGTTGGGCGATATTTCATAATTTGGAAACCATTTTACCAAATTTTGAATGCTTACAACGGAAATTCAGAGGCGAATATCGTTGTTGGTCCGCCATTTGGGAAGATAGCGCAAAATGAGAAAAATTTAGCTTTTACGTAATATCTCGAAAACTACTCAACCAATGTCAGACAAAATGTTTCGTCTCGTGTTCAAGAGCTCAAATTCCCTATAAAAAGTACGTCTTTTTACGTATTTTCGCGTGCCCGCTATAAAATTGAGCTGCGGACATTTTTTCCTACTTTTGACGAATAGTTTCGAACAGCTCTGGAAGGCTGTATGCTGCTTTGTCTACGGTGGAAAATACCTAACAGATTCGGCCCCCGACCACAAGCGGGCCTTCGAAGCATCAGTGAGTCGACCAGCGTAGTGGCCGCCTCAGAGTCAGAAATCCAACTACCGAAAGCGCCCGTGCTTCCAGCCGGCCAGACGAAAGACTGACGTGCCTCACTACTATTGGCTACGCCTTGGTGACGTCAGTGGTGTTGCCAAGAGTTGCAGGTTGAAGAGAGAAAATGCTCACGACCGAAAATAAAAGACTGTCCCCGTATAGTTCCGAGAGCCCTCTATTTCAAAATACAATTTTCATATTAGTTAAAATTAAATGTAATGAATATAATGCTTAATACATCGTTGCCAAATCTATTAAATGTGAAGAATTGACAAGAGGCGAGGAAAGGGTTTTGAGCTTGTGTGCTTGTCTAAGACTCTGGAGGTAATCACTATGGAAATACGTATTTTAATATTTTGGGTTTTTTTTAAAAATAGTTGAAAATTTCAAGAAAGGTAGAATATATTTATGAGTGCTTGGCTTTGGTCAGAATGTCTTTTAGTGTTTGTTAAATTGAAGTTTTGTGAAAAAAGGAAAAATAACTTAATACATGTAAATTTTGGGGATGATACTTTGAAAATATACCATATACATGTAATGCTGTGAGATCGTAGATATCTTTAGTAATATTTTTTGTATCAATTTTGATAGCTTTTTGGCTAAATATTGTATGTATATTTATAAATGTCACTTTTCGTAAAATATTATGAAATATTGTATTACACATTTGGTATGAAACAAATTATTTTAAAATATTTAAGCCTAATATGATAAGTTTTGTAATTATGATTTTTTTTTTTATTTCTAATAAAATGTTTATAGTTGCAACCACGGAAATAATAAAGTTTGAAAGGTTTGAGAAAACATTACAGGGCACTTTTGTAAGACACGATACAAAAACCAATATAAAATGATCACTTTTCTGCCTTACGCTAATGGGGTTTCTTGGGAGTGCTTTCAACGTCTCCGGCCCACAGGAGGTAGAGGGCGTGTCAAATTTTCTTCAAATTTAGCAAATAATTAATACTCTGATATGGCAATTAATATATGCAAATTAACTTTATTAGGCACTTATTTTCAAAATAGCGACCATGCAATTATTTTAGGTTTATTTCATTTAACTTCCATAACATTTTGCCAATTTAAACCAAATTGGCGCCGTATATAAAATAAATATTTTACATCATATCTCGGAAACTACTCAACCAATTTTCGCCAAATTTGGCAAGTAAGAAATACTTTGAAATGCCCGATAAATATAGGTAAGTAAACATTATTAGGAAATTGTTTTTAAAATGGTGGCAATACAAATATTTTAGGTTTATTTGTTATAACTACCATACAATTTTACCAATTTATAACAAATTTCGTACTATGACAGTATCTATTACAATAATCAAATAAGCCAGAAAAACAACTTTCGCCTACCAGTTTGTAATATAGTGCTACATGAATTAAATGTTTCCGTAAATTTTTTGGGAAACAAATGACGGATTCCTACATAATTTGGCAATCAAGTAGTATTGCTGCAGTTGATATGTACAAATACGTTTCAAATATGCCAGACACCAACTTTAAAATGGCGGCCATCTAGCTTTTTAACATAGTATGCTATATCTTCGAAACAATTTTATCAATTCCAACTTTACTATAAATGCTGGGAGTATATTTAAAAAAACCTGAAATGTGTCTCTACGGAGCTCCCTTTGTCCTCCATTTCGTAAAATAGTGTCAAACGAATAAATTAAGTTTTTATGCCATATCTCGGGAAATAATAGGTCGATTCATACCAAATATGGCAAACTAGTCGAACTGCGGTAGGTGATGTTAACGGATATGTTTACGGTATGTCAGACACTTATCTTCAACATGGCGGCCATATAGCTATTTTAGTTTTGTATGTTATTTTGGCATAAGCATGTAATTAATTCCAATGAAATTTTTTTATGACGGCTGTATATATTTTAGCAATAAAATATGTCCACGCAAAATCTTTTTTGTCCACCATTTTGTAAAATAGTATTAGTTAACAAATTAAAATTATTTCTGCGTTCCACCACCTCACCCCCTCCCCTCCAATAATAGAGACACGTGCCGACACTTAAGGGGAGACACTGGCAAGCATAAAAACCCCTTTACTAGAGAAGTGGGATTAAGTTGATTATTGCGGAGCCGAGAGGTTAGTCGAGTCAGTCAATTATTACCGCCCAGAGACGTGAGTTCGAGAGAGCAGTCAGTTGAATATCGCCGCGCAGAGAGAAGTCAACCGCGCCGAGGGGGCTGGGGGCACATAGGACCCTCGGCCACGTCAGTACGTCAGTAGAACAGCGGTCCAGTGAGACGGCAGCACCTGCAGGCCTTTGTCCAAGGCCGCCCATCGCCGGAGCTCACCCTCCACAGCTAACATCATATCAGCAAGAGTTAAGTATACAATCACCGTCAAGAGAANCCGCCCATTGCTGGAGCTCACCCTCCACAGCTGACATCATACCAGCAAGAGTTAAGTTTACAATTACTGTCAAGAGAAGCCCCCCCTCTATCACGAATTCGTCAGCAGTTAATCCGAGTAGTCAAATTCAAATTATTAGAGTACCACGCCTCGGAAGTGTTAATGTATGTGGTTTTGTGAATATATTCGAGACAATATATTCGTCCTTCAAATGAAACAGTAAACGACTACATTATTGCAAAACCCCTTAACCTTAAGGCATCATATAGTCTGTGCCTGGACGCATTAACTACGACACTATAAGCCACCATGTCTTCCACAGTGGCAGTGTGGCGTCATTGTTATTTGTCTTCCCCAACGTGGGGCTTAGATAAGCCTGCAGTATACCTCAACTTTTCCAAGTCATACTTGACTCGCCTGATAATACACAGATAGTGACACTTTATTCAGACACCTGCAGTGGCCAAAAAAAGAATAGCTATTCTGCTTTCATGTTCTGTTATGATATAAAATAATGCAGGTCTTCGTGAATTTAATCACAAGTTTCCTGTAAGTAGTCACGCACAGATGGAGTGCGAGAGTGACAATTCTATAATTGGAAGGCAGGAAAAGCAGACACTTACTAAAATCAAAATTCCAAATAAATGAATATAATTAATAAGGTCGAGCAAATACAGGAATCTTTTCAAGGTGTTTGGGCCGAAAAGAAAACATGAATGTATACTGACACTGCTAAGTTTCTATGTGAATTGATGATATACAATGTTTGTATTTGAATACTTTTTTTACATAATATTAATGTTTAAATGATATTGTGCAAATATGGTTTGTGAAATTTGTTAATAGTTTTCTCTGTGACTATTTGAATTAGATAAAATTATGTGCTTTACGATTTATTACTATTATGTTTAGACACATAATTTCCACCATAGCTTTTACGTTCACAATTTTAGTCATTATGTACCACCTTTCACAATATTGCAGTCTATTACCCAGATTTACAAGAAGGGTACAAACGATAAATCTCTTCTCCTGCAAAAATGTTGGTATACTGACTTCCTTTTTCACTACGGGTGCAGAATTATACAGGCGTGCTCTCTTATTTATTCTTTACAGTCAAAGTTGCTTCACGCATACAATGTGATGTAGCTGACAATAATTAATTACGTAACTAAATATACCATTGTATTAAAGAAAATATGCGCAATAACTGGAACACAGAGTGGATAAGTACACAGAAACGAAATGGCGTGGCGGGTCTTTCGATGTGGTTGAAACCATTCTATGATTGGCTGCGCGGGGCTATGAGAAAAGGCCGTATGCCTGATTGGATACTGCACCCTACGAAATGTTCTCTGTGGGCTGGGTTCCAGTTGGCTAGTAGCTTACCAGCTCCTGATTGGCGAACGGCGTTCCAACGTGTTGCTGGCAAGTGACACCGTTTTGCTGGCGTGTGCTGCTGGAGTTGCTGGTGTAAGTGGCTGTTTCGCTTCTGGTTTCTTAAGTACTCTGTGGCTGGTGAAGTGCAAAGTTCAAAAAGATTGCATTAGAAATGTTAACAATAGAAAATTTAAAAACAAAATAAATAAAATGCACGTACAAGTAAAATAATTCTGGAATATCTGACATGTTATGTGTAAACCACTCGAACTCGATTACACACGTTCATCATACGGCAAAAAACCTTTTTAAAGTAAAAATCACACAGCAAATTAAATGCCTGCTTTAAACTTATAAATATAGTAGCAATTAAAAATATTTCACTATTACATTTTTATTAAGTTCTCCATAAACCTCAGAGAATTACNCACCTACAGCAGTGATAATAATGTTTTTTTTTCAGTCCGGGATACGTGGGTTCCCTTGTTCAAGATAAGTTTAATATAACTTTTAAGTCGTTAAACTAACTGTTNTTTTCAGTCCGGGATACGTGGGTTCCCTTGTTCAAGATAAGTTTAATATAACTTTTAAGTCGTTAAACTAACTGTTTTTCAATTATTGAGCGCAAGAGATTATAGTCTATTCGCGGTTTCTCTACACTTTTTGAATCAAACATTTCTAACATCACTATATGTATGACGCTTTTAGTTATTTACTAAATATGCTATGTATCAGAAGCGCTTTATACTGATCTTAGCATAAAAGTATCCTATTTCTTGTTAAATGGAAGTTGAACTCGTATTTCATTTCCAATAAATAATAATAAAAACAGTGAGAAAACATCTGTGTTGGTAGCGAATAGTAATAAATAGTTCTCATGAAAACTATAACAAGAAAGTGGGCACGAGTTCGGTGCGTTGCACTTTGGTGCGATTTTATAGACTTACTTAAGCTTAGTTTGNTATAACAAGAAAGTGGGCACGAGTTCGGTGCGTTGCACTTTGGTGCGATTTTATAGACTTACTTAAGCTTAGTTTTCACGAGACGGAAGAATATCCTGGAAGTAGAACTTTAACAGGGTTTCAGAAAAGTGTGAAGTAACCGTGAACGGATTATAATAAGCAATAAGCAGTAATTTCAAGAGGACGTACGAGGCCTTTAAAAATAAATTTTAAATAAATAATTTCCATTAGAATCAAAACCGTTGACTCTAAAATGGTAAGACATAAATTCTGGTGGTCGTAAGGTATCTTTTATATGACATATTAAGGGTTCGCGGAAAATTCCAAGTTTATATTATATTTGCTCTAATCTGCAACGTTTAGTCCAATAATTTTGTTATTTACATTATTTTATACATAAAAATAAAAACATGCATTGTTGCACGTCGCTACCTGGTGTTTCCTTCACGTTGGGAGGCGCCGAGAGCTGGTGTTCAAGTTTGTAACGTTTGACGAAGCGAGCGGCCTATCATAAAGGATGCCGCCGCGCATGCCGATAAACTTATCGCAGCTCGCACCTCGCTGACACTGAGAAGCTCATATTTCTCATTTTATCACGCAGGGGTGTCGTCGTCATTACCATTACCATTCCCAGAACAATTTGTATTGCCGAGAACGTTCTAGACAACACCTACCTAAATTATAAATAGCACGTACTGGCCTCTGAGGGAGTGATTAAGAGCCCAAGAGGTTTGGCGTCTCTTGCTACCTTAAGCGTCAGTTGGGCGATTCCGGAGCGTCGAGGGATACCTGCAGCGATCTGCGAGAGTGCGTCGGCGAGCTTGTATGAAGTGAAGAGTGGGACTGATCTGCTAAACTGTGGACTGAATACGTGAGTGAAAAGACATTCGGGACGATAGAAAAAGACAGTTTTAACTTAACGTGTGGAAATAATTGGAGCCGTTTAAAGGACATTATAAAGACTAAATACTGTGGTAAAGACTTTATTTGAAATTTAGATATTATTTAATATTGTGCTCACTGTTAAATATAAAAAGTGATAGAGATTATAGATAATTTAATGCTGTAAATATTAGCTTTGTAAATAAATAATAAATACAATATAGTTATTTTATTTTTATTAAGACTTCCATCTACCACTACCTCAGATACGCCCTTCAGGCGTCCAATGTAACACTGGTGTCAAAATAGGTATTAATTAATCAGTTGTAAAAAAAAGTTATGCTATAGACAAGTAATTATTGATATTCAAATAAATCTATTAATTGTAATAGTTGTAGACCGAAATTATTAAGACTGTTTTGTACAACCATCGTATTGAAAGTTAAATAAAAAACTTTCTACAGTATTGTAAGCACTGCATCATTAATTGAGCGGCTTAATAGCCAAGTGAGCGCAAGTGTAAATATCTTGAAAGAAGAAGTAAATGACCAAGTTAGCTTTGTAATAGTAAGCGTAAAAGAGAATGTAAATAGCCAGATAACTAATGTAAGAGATTTAGTATATAATAAAATATACACTCTAAATTAAAATGTTGACAGGAAAATATACACTTTAGATAGAAAAAAAGAATGCATTAGCGAGTTAGTGAACAGGAGAATTGACTGTGTGGACGGGAAAATAGACAGTTAGAATGAAAGTATGGACAGCGTAACTGAAATAGTGAACTTTGTAAACAACATGGTGGGCAGTGTCAAGAATGAAATGAAACAGAAGATCATAGCAGTAGAAAAGAAGATGGAGGAATTTCTTCGGCAACGAAGTTCCACAACCACCGCATCGGCAGACAAGAAAAGTGGGGAAGCAATGCGAGTCGTCACGAACACAACGACCTCGGAGGAGAGCCAGTAGCCTTGTGGGATTGGTGTCGCGCAACCAGGAGTGGGAAAGTGGGTCTCAATTAAGCCCGCTCCTTACGATGGGCTAACTTTATGGTGGGAGTACCAACTTCAGTTTGAAATAGTCGCTACTTAAATGGCTGGACAACCAAACAGAGGGCTTACTACCTCGCCGTAGTACTGAGAGGCCCCGCACTGAACATACTACAATCTCTGCCAAACTGACTTCGACTGGAGTAGCCCACACTGGTGTCGGCCTTGAAGCTACCTTTCGGCGACCGGTACCTGCGACATGCCCACCATGCACAGCTGCGAAGCCACACCCAGCTACCAGGGGAGCCACTGCAGGAGCTACGGCAAGACATTGTGCGGCTCCCCCTCCTATCACCAGAAGGGTGTCCCGAGGAGGAGCGCGACATCATCGCACACGGCTTCTTCATCGATGCCATCGCCGACACAGAGGTACGGTGAACAGTACGTCTGCCTGCACCCCACAACACGCAGGACGCCTTGCCCGAGTACTGGAGGTGAAGTCAGCTGGACATGGGACCGCACCCTGACGTCCAGTACGGGCAGTGAAGCTGAATGAGGGAGACGAATACAGAATGCACAAGACACGGAAGAAGTTGCAGGTTGATGTGAAGGACATCACTTCCTGGGTCTGAGCTACAGAGCTTCGCGGCTGTCCACAAAAACGGCCGGAGTGTTGGTCAAATGGACAGCCGGAGCAAGTGAGAGCCTATTGCCTACAAGAGCAGCAGCGTGAAAAGAGGCAGCGAGAGGCAGGTAAGATTACAGCAGATTCTCAAACTTGTAATTACCGATCTTAGGGAGCGAAGGTCGGTGACTGCTGAAGGGAAGCCCCCAATGTTCTCACATGTTCGGTTTGTGAAACAGGATTGGGATGCAATACTTGTGGAGGGGAGCCTGAATGATTTTCCTTGCCAGATGGCCGTCGACACAGGCGTCACAATAACAGTAGTAAGATAAGACATCCTCGGGTCTTCCCCCAACGAGCCCCGACGACACATAGAACGATGCCATTTGACTACAGCAACAGGTGAGACCACACCAGTTAAAGGTAAGAAGAATGTTATCTTGAAATTTGGTGATCTTAGCATANACCACACCAGTTAAAGGTAAGAAGAATGTTATCTTGAAATTTGGTGATCTTAGCATAGATCACGATGTTAAAATAACGGAAATAGAGGATGAATGTCTTTAGGGGCTTGATGTACTACGTAGGCTGGGGTGATGTATCGATACTCGACTTGGTGTGCTACAGGTATGCAGTACAGAGTTAGTGGTGTAGACAAGGCATGATTTGTCCTTAAAAGTTAGTTGCCCAGTAGTATGTGGTCAACCCAATGTGCTNAGTTAGTGGTGTAGACAAGGCATGATTTGTCCTTAAAAGTTAGTTGCCCAGTAGTATGTGGTCAACCCAATGTGCTGCCTGCTGTTAGTGATCTTATCATTACAGGCAGGCGTCAAGGAAGGTTCTAATTGAACTAGAAGAGAGGATTGGCGTTTAGTCAGGTAAAGTCGCTGTAGCAAGGACTTTGGTCTCTTCTAATTCTGACAGTTTTCCAGACAGAATGATAAATTTGTCCGATAGTGCCATGTGTCTTGAGAAAGGGGCNTTCCAGACAGAATGATAAATTTGTCCGATAGTGCCATGTGTCTTGAGAAAGGGGCCATGATAGGTGTTTGAAAGCAGGTCACACAGGTATTTTCAACAATCCAGAATATTCGAGATTAAAACAAAGAGACTGTCATTTACCAGAAGNCGTACTGGAGGAACTGTTAGTAAGAACAAAAGAAAATTATAACTAGCGATACGAGAAGGCTGTCTTTGAATTACTGCAGAGAAATAAGTATGCCTTCTTGTGTGCACCAAATGACCTTGGATGGAGCAATGTGACCTGCCACCACATAGATACAGGAGATGCCAGGTCCATAAAACAGTCGCCAAGACGACAGCCACTATCTTCGCACGAGGCAGTTGAGGGAATTCTGAAGGAAATTAAGGCTCTAGAGGAGATAGAGCCATCAATTAGCACATGGTCGTCCCTTATCGTTCTTGTAAAGAAGCAAGATGGCTCTCTGAGGTTTTGCGTAGATTATCGCCAGCTGAATAATGTGACCAAGAAAGACTTCTATCCGCATCCAAGGATAGATGATGCATTAATCAGCCTAGCAGGTTCACAATGGTTTTCTACTTTGGACATGTAGAGTGGGTACTGGCAATGTGAGTTGGCTCCAGAGGACAAAGAAAAGATTGCATTTTGGGCCCAAGGGAAAAGAACCTGGAAGTTCAAAGTTAGGCCTTTTGGGCTATGTAACGCCCCTACCATCTTCGAAAGTCTGTCGGAAAAATTCTTCTTTAGACATTTGTCATGTTTATCTAGATTACATTGCTGTGACACGAAGGATATTTCAAGAGCACCTACCATGCCTAGACTTTGTATTCCAGAAAGTGGCTATAGCCAATTTGAAAATGGTTCCTAAGATGTGCCACCTGTTCCATGGAATCGAAACAGACCCCAAGAGGACCAAAGCAACAAGAAATTGGTTGATACCAAGTGACAAATATGAAGTGCGGAATTTTCTGGGATTATGAGCCTATTACCATCGATTTGTACCTGGGTTCGCCACGATCGCCAAGCTAGTACATGAACTGACTGAAGCGAAAAGAAAAAAATTAATTGGGCCACTCAGTGTGAAAATGCTTTTCATAAGCTNCAGTACGTCTGCCTGCACTCCACAACACGCAGGACGCCTTGCCCGAGTACTGGAGGTGAAGTCAGCTGGACATGGGACCGCACCCTGACGTCCGGTACGGGCAGTGAAGCTGAATGAGGACGACGAATACAGCATGCACAAGACACGGAAGGAGTTGCAGGTGGATGTGAAGGACATCACTTCCTGGGTCTGAGCTACAGAGCTTCGCGGCTGTCCACAAAAACGGCCGGAGTGTTGGTCAAATGGACAGCCGGAGCAACTGAGAGCCTACTGCCTACAAGAGCAGCAGCGTGAAAAGAGGCAGCGAGAGGCAGGTAAGATTACAGCAGATTCGCAAACTTGTAATTACCGATCTTAGGGAGCGAAGGTCGGTGACTGCTGAAGGGAAGGCCCCAATGTTCTCACATGTTCGGTCGGTGAAACAGGACTGGGATGCAATACTTGTGGAGGGGAGCCTGAATGATTTTCCTTGCCAGATGGCCGTCGACACAGGCGTCACAATAACAGTAGTAAGATAAGACATCCTCGGGTCTTCCCCCAACGAGCCCCGACGACACATAGAACGATGCCATTTGACTACAGCAACAGGTGAGGTCACACCAGTTAAAGGTAAGAATAAAGTTATCTTGAAATTTGGTGATCTTAGCATAGATCACGATGTTAAAATAACGGAAATAGAGGATGAATGTATTTAGGGGCTTGATGCACTACGTAGGCTGGGGTGCTGTATCGATACTCGACTTGGTGTGCTACAGGTAGGCAGTACAAAGTTAGTGGTGTAGACAAGGCATGATTTGTCCTTAAAAGTTAGTTGCCCAGTAGTATGTGGTCAACCCAATGTGCTGCCTGCTGTTAGTGATCTTATCATTACAGGCAGGCGTCAAGGAAGGTTCTAATTGAACTAGAAGAGAGGATTGGCGTTTAGTCAGGTAAAGTCGCTGTAGCAAGGACTTTGGTCTCTTCTAATTCTGACAGTTTTCCAGACAAAATGATAAATTTGTCCGATAGTGCCATGTGTCTTGAGAAAGGGGCCATGATAGGTGTTTGAAAGCAGGTCACACAGGTATTTTCAACAATCCAGAATATTCGAGATTAAAACAAAGAGAATGTCATTTACCAGAAGTACTGTTAAAGTTAAACACGACCATAAGCCGAGCTCTTATTTGTTAACGGGGCGCTCTTAGCCGCGAGGCCATACCGCACCCCGGCCTCCCAGTAGGCGGGGAAGAGGGATCACGCCCTCTCATCGCAGACATGACCAGCGCTTTCTGAATTGACCAAACCCGTTTGCCCCGACCTGTACACAGGCCGCACCAGGCAGAGCCCCGATCTGATATTGCAGATCGCACAGAGCATGTCCTACCACAAGGCCTGAGATTCTAGCACTCAGATTACCAAGCGTGTGGTATAGCCGGAGCACTACCCACGCCCCTGACGTGATCTCGGGCACGCCCCCGGAAC
>NQII01012261.1:9936-23413 GCA_002778355.1 Clitarchus hookeri
ATAAAATATGGCTGATAGAAAAAAGTAACTAGAGCCACAAAAGTGCTCACTTTATCGTGAACAGCCTATACTGTTCTTTCTTCGAATGTATACGTTCTCTACTTTTCTTCCCCGTTCTTTTTTGATACGTTACAGCGATGTGTACTGATTCATTACCGTCCACGGACTGCCTTCAGCTGCTCTAGTAAGCACAAGACAACATATTACATTGGTTAACAAGTTCGAACAGGGCTGTTCAAATACTTATTTTGTGCTGAACTTCAGCTAACATGTTACCAACGTCATCAAAATAAGGGGGGAATTTCGTATAGGAGACACATTTTACGTTCGACATAGGCATATTTCTATCTTCGTTAGAAGTGTCCAAACTTTCTTTTTCACTCACTGTAGTATTAAGAAGTCACGTAGCTCCGGTGCATTACAGCAAAGCAGTCAGTATGCAATCTCCTGTTATTCCTACCTCCATGATTATTGGCAAGAACTATGATGTCATTGAAGCTGCATTTTTGTCCATCACCGTATTGTGACACCCAAAACATTGAAAACGTCGAGGCAGGTTTGTGTATTTAATGCATGTAAAATGTGGAAGTCTTTTTTAAAAAACAAATAACAGCCAATGAAGCTAAATTTTGGGGCTAAATATCAACATGCTCTGATACAAAAGTGTAATTTTAATTTTGACAGGTTAGGTTTCCATTGTTGTTGGTGTCACTACATAGCGGAAAGGCTTCATCATTTTGTCATTCACGTCCACGGGCAACGCCACCCCTGGTCGGTACATCGCTAAAAACACGTCTGCAGACCATCCGATCTCTTCCCAGGCGACGGTCGTCGGTACTAGAGCCCCTAGTTGTGAACAGACAGAACACTATGACGACAAATAACAATGGCAGTTCAATAATTGGAATAAATTGAAGTCCGGGTGGCGTCCGGTGCAGGTTTTGCACATCTTGTCCGTCATGAGGCGTGCGACTCGGGTTTCACCCCGGCAGACAGTCAAACGTGGCACACACTCTTATTGCTTCTTAGCAGAGCCCCCTTCCACCCTTGTAACGGTGGGTACGTAAATACGTTCATAGTTAAGTTCACCAGAATGCAAATGCAAGCGTGACTCGATGACAGAATATAAGTATAAAAAATATAACGTCCGATCTACACGTCACAAATTTTAAGTTTAATAGTAATTATTGAGAACTTCTGACTAGAAAATTAAAATATAAGGAGTGTTTAATGCTTTTTGTATTTTTTTTTGCTTGTTATTTGGTAGTTGTTAAAATGCAGGAATGCATTGATATTTTTAAGTTTATATTATACTGTTTGTGACGGTATTTTACGTTGATAGTTCGGATTCCGTGTCTGTACAGCAGAATAAGGCACAAACAGCTTAACTTCTATGGTCGTTAAACAGCAGGAAATGAAAGAATCCGATATAATGAACGACGCTAAGCCTTAAGGCTGCCGTCTAGCGAGGAGTAGGTTCGTGTGTATGAGGCATAAATCGATGAAGCGATACGGGGACTCCGGCCAGCGCTTGTAAAGCTACATCACCTCTACGCGCAAAGTTGTGAACTTGCGTGCAGTGCTCCCACCGTACTAATGGACCCTATTTTATTGGATACGACACTATCGAAGTCTTATCGTAGTTTCGCGTGAATCCGGTTCGTATATTTTGAGAATGGCTGTTTGAATAAGCCGTTTTCAGCCATGTTGGAGGGCGTTAATATAATATTTTCAGTGTGCGTGCTGTCTTGAAAGGACCACACACGACTAGTCTGCAGTGTGTTTTATTTTCGTAGTTAAGCTTTTTTGGCGCAAGTTTGCTGGTCCCCCCCCCTCCCAAAAAAAACACGGTATTTCCAAACACACTGCAACATACAACGTAGTTCAAGCCCGGGATTCGATCACCAGGATTTCTTGAGTTCTAAGTTAACGCCTCGGAGTGGAGAGATTTGGGTGGTTCTTAACATCGAGGTTCTGAAAGTTGGTGAGGGTGAAGTGAGGCGAGTATGGAATGCAAGGGCGGGGGGAAGCGGGAGACCCGCAAGAAAACCCGCCGACCAGCGGCATCGTCCGACACGATTACCACATGCGAAAATCCGGGGGCGACTCCGTCGGGAATCGAACACGGTTCGCCTAGGTGGGAGGCGAGTAGTCTAACCACTACACCACCGCGGCTCTTTAACGCCTCTGGGTGGTACGTAGTTTTAATCATGTCCGCAGGACAGAGTTNCACGATTACCACATGCGAAAATCCGGGGGCGACCCCGCCGGGAATCGAACACGGTTCGCCTAGGTGGGAGGCGAGTAGTCTAACCACTACACCACCGCGGCTCTTTAACGCCTCTGGGTGGTACGTAGTTTTAATCATGTCCGCAGGACAGAGTTTATTTGAAGCTTCGCGGGAGAGAGACGAATGAATGCCTGGCAGGCATGCTGATGAGTTTGAGTCCAGCCCGTTGGCCGGTAATAATGCGGATTTTCCGGTTCTCTGGCTACTGATACGTCCAGCCGCCGAACTGTCTGCTGTCTCCCATTGGCAGTTGCGAAACGCAGTGCTGACAGTTAGAGGCGAAGAGAGGGGTGACATTTTCCACTCTGTTAAACATTCCCACATATTCACGAAAATGTTCAATGAAACGTACGATTCACACACAGGAACGCGCCCCGTAATGAAAAGAAACGTAAATAAGCTCCATATATCCAAAATATGGAATCTCTCCGTATTTTCTATAGCTTCTGCATGGTTTTGAGAATGATTTATGCCTAAGCTACACGAAGAATGTTTCGCCGGTACAACCAGGGAATTATCGTTTCTGCTGCAAGTTACGATGTTCACGGCACGTAAAAATGCTGGTCACCAAAAACTCGTTATTTTATACTTGTACGAAGCGCCATTCAACTTTCATACATTAATTATAGGTTTCGATGCTCTTTCTTGGCATAAATAATTTCAATCGCTTAGTTTTTGCACCATGACATGTCAAAATCACAATTTTAATTTTTGTTTGGGACGTACTAATAAAAGTAACGAAATCATTTACAGAACATTTAACAAGGTCTACTGAAAGGTCATGTCTTAATTCCTTTTCAGGTAAGCTTTGATTAAAAAAAAAAGTAAAACTAACCGCTACAATTCAAAATTATTCTTATATTTTCTTTTTTCTTTAAAGCAATTTTTAAAAGCTGTGAAAACATTTCATAGCGATATCTTAAATATTCCGTGAAGTAACTCACGGTATCTCATTTCATTGCGAATTATCTAATTTCAGTAAGTTAGTTAGTTTTTATTATTTGTACTTCTCAAAAACATTAAAATTGTGATTTTTGTCACTATGTTATGTAAAAAAATATACGGTATAATATTTTTATGCAAGGAAATAGTACTGGTGCGTAATATCTGTTAGTTGAACAATATTTCGTACAAATATAAAATAACGGTGACTAAGCAGCCTTGAATACACTATTTTAAAAATCTATAGATATCACCAGTTAACTTTGTAAGAGCAGGAGAGCAACACAAATTCGACTGAGACAGTTCGCGTGTCGCATCCATGATAATGCTGCAATAATACCCATCACTGTAACAAGAACACTGTGAGCAAGTGATTCGGAACTCGGAAAATAAATTTTTCAACCCCAGTGCAAAGCATATTATTATTAACAAATGTTAAATTTCTTTATATAAACTGTGAAACACCTGCATTTTTTTATACCTTATTGTAAACTGTAAATACAAACAAACAGGTAGGGAATTTACGGACAGGTTCTGTGAGTTAACTGAAAGTTCTCTGAAATTTACGAGAATAAGTCCGTTATTGAAAGAAAAAAAACTAAGTGTCGGCGATTCAGAAGATTTCTACCATTGCTACGTTTCCGTAATTTTACGGAAAAACTTTCTAACAACGCAGCATGAGAGCGTCGTGTTGTAAATTCGGTCATTGAGTTTCGAATTTCGCAACGAAATTGAACGTCTTTATGTATATTTCGTAAAGAGTGGAAAAGCTTCGCTCTCCAGTGGAAAGATAAAAGAGCAGTTTAGGTCCCTTATAGACATTATTACCCACGAGCTATGCAAATCACTTACTCGGATTGTTTAGTACGGTCTTTCTTAAAAATGTCAAATTTATGTTTGTTTCCGTCTCCACGAACCTGTTTCTCTTCTGGAATGATGTTCTCCGGAGTCTTGTTTCATATTCGCTTGGATTGCCTGGCGACCAACTAGTCTGGATTTCGACGCCGNGAATGATGTTCTCCGGAGTCTTGTTTCATATTCGCTTGGATTGCCTGGCGACCAACTAGTCTGGATTTCGACGCCGCAACTACAACACATAAAAGGGTATTTTCTCTATTCTGCGCATGCGTGTAGGCGTATGAAAGGAAGAATAAAGTAAAAGTAAGCATTCATGTATGTATAAAAAAAACTATGTCGCCTGTATAACTGCTGCGCGCGATTTTCGTGTCTATGCGGAAAGGAAGATACAGGACACAGAACTTCGTAAGGCGAGAACAGTGCAGGGCGATTAAAAAGTCCCTATCCATTTGTGGGAAGTCGCTACTATATCTTGTTTTTGTTATGGGTATTGAGAATTTTCACCACTGAAGAGAGGATAGCACGTGTTCGTCTGAGAGGACTAACGTGCGATGCAGTGAGAGCTGATTGCACACGACGATTTAAGAGACTTGGTCTCACAAGTGTGGCCATTCGCCATCTTGTCGACAACTTCAATCGCACAGGGAGTGCTAAGGACGAAGAANACTTGGTCTCACAAGTGTGGCCATTCGCCATCTTGTCGACAACTTCAATCGCACAGGGAGTGCTAAGGACGAAGAACGTGCAGGCAGGCCATCGGTATCTGAGGACATCGTGCAACGGATCCAGGAAGCCATTGAACGAAGCCCTCGTGCAGTGACTCTGCGTGTCGGTCGTAAGCTTGATGTTCCACACTATACTGTGTGGAAGATTTTACACTCCCTGTGCGACTGAATTTGTTGACAAGATGGCGGCCAGGTTTCCTCAGTCTTCGTGTGCAATCAGCTCTCACTGCATCGCACGTTAGTTAGTCCTCTCAGACGAGCTTAGACCACGGCTAACCTCTCTTCAATGGTGAAAATTCTCAATACCTATAACAAAAAACAAGATGTAGTAGCGATTTACCACAAACGTGCCATGTTTGTATTATTACAAGTTTTCTCTGTAGTGTTTTTAAATGCTGCAAAATCGCCTCCAAAGCGGCTGAATAAATCGCGTGTATTCGTGATTATTTCTGACAACGTCTGCGGACAGACACAATGCTATCACAACGGTCGTGTTCACATTCACGTTATTTTTCAAAATCCCCGGGATATTCGGGTCAACTGCGTCCAGTGGTTAGTTGCTAGGGCGATTGCGTTCTTTATAGGCCCTACAGAGTAACAGTTTCCGTTATCGCCATCTCTGACTCGCGTGTTGATATACACACAACTCGTCCGAGATGATTCCTTACGTCATTCCTTACCCGAGCGTCTCTGAATACCAGCCTCTGATGTCATTAGCACGTTAGAGCGCAAAGCTCTGCTTTTGAAAATAGCGTATGATTATATGAACTAGTTTAGCTAATAAGTTAGGGAAAATATATATTATAGTATAACTGTGAGCTACCGACGTATACAATTTCTTGCGGAGTAATGCTTTATTCATTTGGGTAATAAGATAAGAAAAGATCTTGTAGGCTGTTCATGATTAATTGAGCACTTTTGAAATCAACATTTGAAAAATGTCACTACCCCTACCTGCATGTATTTTAAAGGGAACACTCACTGGCATGCGCCCAGTAAAGTTGGTGACGACGGAGGGAATGCAGTCTTATGTCCTAACATTGAATTAAAAGTGCCAGTAAACATCTGCGAATACTGACATGATTTATTTTGCTTTGTGAATTTTTTTTAGGTCTGCATGTTGTAAGTGTTCGCAAATTTGTTAAAAATTTACTTTTCTAATAATGTCACAGTTTCACTCGACCGACACAGGAATAAAGTGATCAGACCCATAATACTGATAATTTTACATATAGCGGAATGATACGCAATGTGTGTACAAGTAGATAATAAGCTGGTGTTTCGAAAGTTCTCAGTTTGTAGTGAACAGACTATAGATAACAATAATTTACAAAGATTTTTACATGAACATTATATTTATTCGCCAAGACAATTGTAAGATTTTAATATAATGAAAGAGGAATCGGGAAGGTGGTCACGAACCGCGTCCGCATTTTTCTCGAATGGCGACGGGGAAAAAACAAAAGGAAAAGGACCCGCTATTACAGCCGGCTGGGATGAAAGTTTAATTGCTACGTGATGAATATTCAAGGACTCGTGGTTGGCTCAGTTGGTTAGTCACTGGCATCTCGCTTCTGAGGTCCTCGGTTCTATCCCAGACGGCCATTGGTCCGAGAATAATAAAGACAATGAATATCTAACAGCGTAGTAAAGCGTTCAAAATTGTTGTCACGTGTCAAAGATTTCGACAAACACTCTGAAAAGAAACTTACGACAAAAATCGGGTAAATATAATGCTTTCGTGTAGTATGCCTATAAGTGAGTGAGTAAAGAGATTTGGGTGGCTCTTAAATGCGAGGTCTTGAGAGCCGATGAGGGTGATTGAGACGAGTATGGAGCAGCGCCGGAATGAAAAAGCGGGGGAAACTGGAGATCCCCCGAGAAAAACCGCCGACCAGCGGCATCGTCCTGCACGTTTCCCAATGCGAAAATCGAGGAGTGGCCCGGTCGGGGATTGAACCCGGTTCGCCTTGGTGGGAGGTGAGCAGGCTAACCGCTCAGCCACCGCGGCCCCTGTTGAGGAACAGGAGCTTTGAATAGCGCCGTGACGTCGGACGATCACGTGCACCAACCAGCGCATCCTTGTCCTAGGACACGTCTTGGGGTAGCTCAATTGTAGACGGGGCCCTTGCAGTTTGTAGTGCGCTGAAGTGGATATGCGTGTTCACAATGCCTAGCCGACAATGAACTATGCCGCTGGAGCGGAAGTAATCCGGTGAAAGGTTTACGAGGTCACCGGAAGTGATGGCGGAAGGAAGCATGCAGCGGCGCGAGAGTTTCCCCCAAGACACGTCGGACGGGGAAGGTCGGGAGGAAGAGGGAGGAGTAATAATCTGTATCTGGCAGCTGTCCAACCCCACATTTCGCCCACCTGTTGATGGCATCTCCTCTCACAGCTCCGCAAATTGCGGCAGTTGCATGGATAACGTCACTGGCGCCTTAAGCTGCGTTTACGTGACGCAAGTAATAGCCCGCTTGCGGTTACTTCCAACTTTTCTGAAGCCCTGCCGAGGTTCTACTTTCAGGATATTCCTCCGCCTCGTGCAAACAAAGCTGAACCAAGTCTGGCGGATTACACCAGAGGGACAACGCACCCCCTTCGTGCGCACTCTGTTTAGTAATATTTTGCATGACAACTATTTCTTGGTGCCACGGTGGCTGAGTGGTTAGACTTGCTTGCCTCCCATCAAAGCGACCCGGGCTCAATCCTTGGCCGGGACACTTTTAGATTTTAGGAAGTAAGAATCGTGCCGGACGATATCACTGGTCGGCGGGTTTTCTTGGGGTCTCCCTTTTCTTTTCCCTTGCTCTTGCTCTCAATACCTCGTTAAGAGTCGCCCAAAGCTCTCTCAACTATCTATCTCTCTCTCTCTCTCAACTCTCTCTCGACTATCTTTCTCTCTTTCTCTATTTCTCTCTCTGTATTACCAACACATCTATTTTGTCTCTATTTTTATTAATTTTAATTGAAATATTGTAATTAATAGACAAAATATAAGTGAAAGTTAAATTTAACCGAAAATACGGCACTTTTACGTTAACAGAAGTATGAAACGTTTGCGATACATGACTTATTCAGTAAAGAACCAAACACGTCATACATGGGGTGATTTTTCAAATGTTTAATTCGAAAAGTGTGAAGAAACAGCGTGTAGGCTATGCGTGCAAAACCCGTGCAAAAATGCCACTCTTAATAGTGAATATCGTGCGACAGTTATCTCGTGCAAGGTAGATCTCGTACGATAGCAGGAGATATATCATGTCCTATTTTCAGGAGTTTTCCACGATACGAGTGGTTATATTGGTCGTTCTCTGCCAGTCATGTGACCACCTACACTAGTAGAAAAGCATTGAACAACACTAAGTTAACGTCGTCCATTACAGATTGGTTTTATAACACAAACTCGCGTGTAGAGGGCACTCTGATCGTGGGTGGGAGTGTCGTGTCTACATTACGGCAATCGTGGCTGTGTCCACGCTGGAGTTAGGGATGGCATGTCTTAGATAAAATCTGAAACAGTGCTACCAAATAAGCCATATCTGGGATACGGAAAATACTCTCGCATGTGTGCAAATATAAACAAACACTAAATATACATATAAATTAATTGTTCCATCTTAATAAAAACTTTTCAAGTTAGCGCCCATCATAACCTCATTTCTCACCTGCGACACCTAAAATGTCGCATATTTGGGCCCTAAAATTTTCCTTAAGTCTGTTATTTTTCAAATATTAATTATGTTTATTATATAAACACGCATGGTCGCGCACAAAAAAATATTAATTGGATTATTGCGAAACTCTGATCTGATGTCTTCACAAAATACACAATCCCGACGGAAGTTGTTTTCGAGTGAAAATGAAAAAAAAAAAAAAAATTAAAGCGACAGCTTCTTGAATTAGTTCAACTAATTCAAGTGGTGGGAGACATCGTTTGTTGTTGAGACTATATTCCGTAATCTAATGAACTCCTGCTGCCAATAACCATGGAGGTGATAATAACAGGAGATGCTATGACTACATTGAAGCCGCCTTTTCGACCATCGCCTGAAAATGTTGACGCAGGTTTGTTGTCTCTTTAATGCATGTAAAATGTGGAAGTTTTTAAACTAATAGCAACTAATGAAGTTAAACGTTCAGGCTATATATATATATATATNATGTTCGTTGCAGTGCCTAAAATTACACTTTTTACAGGCCTGAGCACTTCTCAGCTGGGCACGTGTACCATAGCAGCCTCTCAAATTTTCCCCTCAAATTATCGTATGGAGGTTTCTTTTAAACGTGTGCCATACTATTGTACCATAATGTTATCATATTGTACTATAATAATGGTATACGTACCATTTTTGTCTTCCCAAACTACTATACGGGCCATAACATTGTATGGCGATGTTATCCTCGTGCACCATATTTATGCTTGTCCGTGTGTTTGCGCAGGTGGCCGTGACGCTGTGCACGCTGGGAGTTGGCGCCACGTTCGGCGAGTCGGTGGTGCACGACATGCCGAGGGAGGGCACCGTCGTCACGCGCTCTACCTGCGAGCTGCTGCGCGTCGACCAGAACGACTTCAAGCTCATCTGGGAGGTGAGTCTTCTGCCCGCACGTGAGCTGAGCACGTCCATCTGAAAGCCCTGCTCAACATCTACCTGTATCCACGTTGTGTATTCTTCCGCCTTATCTGAAACTAACATTGCCATGGGCCTGGTCACTTTATTCATGCGTCGGTCAGGTGAAACTGTATAATTATTAGAAAAGTAAATACGTCACAAATCTGGCTAATTGTTATACTTCAATGCATAAAAAAAAAAAGAACGCGAAAGAAATACCTAACACTTTTTATTCGACGTTAAGATATGGAACTACTTACTGGGCGCATGGCACTCAGTTCACCCGTTAAAATATATGCATGCAGGGTAGTGAATTTTTTTCTGAGGTTGATTTCAAAAGTGCTCACTTTATCACGAACCGCCTTTATGGGTGTATACTCCATTCACGATTTTTTTTTTCAACTTTTCTAGAGCCCTGCTAATGTTCTACTTCCCAGGATATTCCTCCGTCTCATGCAAACAAAGCTTAACCGACTCTAGAAAATTACACCAATGGCACAATGCACAGCGCTCTTGCTCAGTCTGGGTAATAATATTTTTACACCAGAACTAGGCATTACCAACACACACATTTTCTCGCTGTTTTAATTCATCTATATTATAAATGATACATTGCAATTTGTAGATAAAATACGTTTAATGTAACCAAAAACATATTTTTATGTTGCCAGAAGTATAAAACGCTTGTTGTGTTGTTGCAGATTTAGGAAACGACCAAAGACGTCATACATGGAACGATTTTTCAAAGGTTTGATTCAAAAAGTGTTGAGTAGACTTTACTTAGAAAGTTACGCCACCAACTTTATACTATTCCTTGGCACTGATTATATTACAGACCTGGAAATTTGCTGGATTATTTCGCAACAATGAGCGAGACATCGATATACCGAAATATAAAGATCTCCCTTTGGACCCGTGGGTACTGTGATCATACAATGTAACGAAAGCCAAATATCTTCATAAATTCATTCTCTAGACTGGATTCTTGCCATACGTAGTTCAGTGTTCATAATAAAACTTATCCCAGGACCACTGGTTGTAAAGGACTAACGGGCACTAAAATATAACGAGAGGTGTGGAATGCATATATTAAGTTGTCCAGACTTACAGTTGCGTAGATCTGATGTGTGTCTTCGTATTTTATGTTATCGGAAGCCCAACTAATATGAATTAAAGATGCGTCCTACGAATTCCGTTATTTCAGAATGCCGAGAACAAAAAAGGAAGTTGACTAACAAAAAAAAAACGACAACTAAGAGAGTGCTATTTTCAAACAAAACTTACACCATAGCAAAAATATATAAAAGGCAACAATAACTTGAAGCTCCGTGACCGCTACTGGCATTGATCGCCTTTAAGTAAGCGAGTTCATGGTCACACGTAAGTTCTGTTACAATACAGGATGATTCTAAAATCATGGGACAAACACAGAGGGGTGGTAGAGCTCACTAAAACAAACAATTATTGTATAGGAATATATGGGCGGAAGTGACGCGTTAGGGCACAAACATAAAAACATAACACATTAACGGAAACATAAAATGTTCATTAGCAGTATACTTAACGAGTGATTCCATACAGAAAATGTTAAAACAGTTGCTGGAAATGCATCCACCAACAGTCACGCATGCTAGGCGACCTCTACAAATGGCGTGATTGGTTGACAATGGGGGCGTGCGTGAAATACCCGGCGTATTTGAATCTGTTCGCCAATCACTCCACCGACGCTACCAAGCTTGCATTACTGTCGGTGGTAGCAATTTTGAGCAATTATTATAAACATTGTTGTAAAAAGGCATTTAGCGGTGACGCTGTAAATAAACAATGTGTTGCATTTAATGTGTTATTTTTGTGTTTGTGCCTCAACGCGTAACTCCCGCCCATATATTCCTATCCAATAATTATTTGTTTTAGTGAGCTCTACCACCCCTCAATGTTTGTCCTGTATACTCGAGCCTCATCAGTTCGTTGTTAATTCGCTGTTGCTCCAGTTTTACCCTTAAAAAAAAAAGCTAGCACGTTGTTCGGTTTGACTGAAAGTCCCCAGGACGTGTTACTAAAAAACTGTTATTAGAAAAGAAATTCATGCCCTAAAACGAATCTGCGCAATTTCCGGGCCTCTTAATTATTATTTTTACTAAATAACACTCTAAGCGCGAATCATTTAATGTCGATACTTCCACTACCCAGTTCTACGCCACTACTACGCCACTTTTACCCAGTTCATGTGAGTGATTCGCCAGTTGGTAGCAGCACGTGAATTGACTTACAGTGAATATTATTTCATGCTCTTCTTAAAAAAAAAACTGTTAAAGCTAGTAACGAACATGTACTTACGACACCCATGCATTATACACAATACACAACAAGAAAGTGTGTGTAGTTCACGTACATTCTTGTTGTGTATATTGGGTTTAGAGTGTAGATTGTTTATTATTTACGAGATATATGCAGTTATTTAGGCCCTTATCTGTTAAAAGAGCACTTATGAAAGTCCTGTTTGTGATATTTTGTTCTGTTTTGTATCAATCCGCCATGTGTAATATGAAATTGCCGTGGACCCAATGACTTTAAAAGTTGGTTGATAAAATGGAGCTGCGAAATGTTTATGAATGCAAATATGTTACTGGCATGCCAGTTCTTATTGTTGTTAGAATAAAATAAACAGAAATTATAGTGAAATAAATTCATTTTACCCAAACAAAAGCGTTATGCTTTTAATGCGACGTTAAAATATTGAACTATTTCCATGCATTGCTGCCATATTCACTGGAAATATCAAGTGTTTATCTTACATATGTGCAGTTAGAAATTTTTTTTTTTTGTAAAATATTGAATTTTAGAGTTTTAATAGCAAGGATTTTCTGTGCTTAGGATTTACGAAGGCTTTGTATCTGTATAGAAAACATATTTGTTTTTAAAATGTTGTGTAATGTTGAATAAATCACAAATTTATATTTTAAAAAGTAACAATAAATTGTCCTGCACACGTTAGTTTTTAAATTAAATTTGTTATTAATATTGTTAAGGAAAAAGTCGAGAAACTATAGGTTAGTGATTTATTTTGGCATGCAAGATAGTAATTATAATTCCCAATCAAAATAATAAAAAAAGTTTTCGTGATAGGTATTAAATTGCATTATCCACAAAATAAATTAAAACACGTCACTTTATAAAATTAAACTGGAAGTTCATTGCCATCATAAACGGTATCGAAGTCACCGTTATTCATTTAGTTCAACTTACAATTTATGCCGAAGTACTTGAGAAATGCCTCTGCATCCTTTAGTTTCGCCGCCTTAACAGGATTCCCACTCAGGATAGTGTATATTATATTGCTCCTCAGATTGTTTTCCCTTGTTACGAATTCAATGTATTTATTAGTGTTGTTGTTTACTTCTTTCTGAAAAGGGGATATTCTTTTAGACCTTCTGATTATTACCCTTTTCACAGCTTTAACTAAAAAACGACACTGTCCCAGTGTCGTTTTAAAGTGGAAGCTGTTGCCAAATACATTAACTAAAATTTCCACGTCTCTAATATAATCAACACCAAGGAATAGCAGAGAGTTGGTAGCGTGACTCGCTAACTACACGCAGAGGCAGACAGGTTAGGGTTCGAAGGTTGGAAATCCCAACGAAGCCCTCACAACCAGGAGCTCCTTAGACCTGCTTGAAACGGCGTGTCTACGGGCACAGAGGACAGACACTGAAGAGCCAAGAAAACTGGCACAGGCGTGCGTATGCAAATAACAGAGGTATGGAACCAATCAGAGTAACGCGATGCGGTCGGCAGCTACATCGGTTACTGCTGCTACAATGGCAGGTTATCAAGATTTAAGTGAGTTTGAACGTGGTGTTGTAGTCGGCGCACGAGAGATGGGGCATAGCTTCTCCGAGGTAGCGATAACATTTGGACGTTCACGAGTGTACCGTGAATATCGGGAATCCTGCAAAACATAAAATCTTCGACATCACTGCGGCCGGGAAAAGATCGTGAAAGAACGGGACAAACGACGACTGACGAGAATCATTAAACGTGACAAACGTGC
>NQII01012262.1:4477-20170 GCA_002778355.1 Clitarchus hookeri
CGTATATGCCCGTTTACGAAAAGATTACGGGTTCTGTAAAATGTATGTATGTACAAAATAAAACTGCATGTACGCGTAAGTAACGAGAAACGACGCAAATTACTCACACTGTCATAATAACACAATAAACACAACTTTCTAAAATACGCGATAACTTCGGATNACGACGCAAATTACTCACACTGTCATAATAACACAATAAACACAACTTTCTAAAATACGCGATAACTTCGGATTTTTGGAATGTGTATACATTATCAGACGGTCGCTCTGTAGGTTGCGTGTGTAGCTAAGTGGGTTGGTGCGCAGGTCTGTCTCATGTAATTTTGGCTTAAGATGTCAAATTTCCGTTGTGTAACGAAATATTTTATGTGATTCGTTATTGCTGTTTATAACATATGTTATTGTTAGAAAACGTTTATTTCCAGAATCCGTTTATCTAAAATCAATAATACGTAAGTAACAACACCGTGCGATCGACTAGCTGTGATTGTTTGCTAATCAAATCGATTGGTTTTTAAAGTAGATCATTTGAGCCGTGCAGCGTGAGTAATGTTAACCGGCACACATAGAACCTTCACTTAGGGCCTACCCACTGTGTCTTTTTTTTTATCTTTCAGGGCCTTAACTCCACCAGATATCAATTCGNCTCCGCGTCTAATGACCTCGCTGTCGACGATATGTTAAGCCCTACCAACCTTCACTTAGGGCCTACCCACTGTCTCTTATTTTTTATCTTTCAGGGCCTTAACTCACCAGATATCAATTCGCTACTATGAGTTACTTACGAATCCCTTTTTATTAATTTTGCTGCTGCAAAATATTGTTTACTCCATCTGATAAATATTTTTAGCTTGTCATCGCTTATCAGTCTGCAGACCTGATATAATTAATGATTAAAGATTTCAGCTTTCTAAAAATAATAAACTGGAGACTAATAGTACTAAGATATATTTAGAGAAAATTGGTTTTAAAAGAAGACTTATCAGGCAAAACATTAAGTACGTTTTATTTGATTGCAGTGGGTTTAAAGTTACATTGCTATGTACAAAAAAAGAGTGATTGCGAATGGGAGCCGCTTGATCATTGTGAACTTCCATAAACCTTATTGTCGAACCACTGCTCAAATTCTGAGTAATGCAGGTGATTACACTCGAATCACTACCGGGNTTGGTTTTAAAAGAAGACTTATCAGGCAAAACATTAAGTACGTTTTATTTGATTGCAGTGGGTTTAAAGTTACATTGCTATGTACAAAAAAAGAGTGATTGCGAATGGGAGCCGCTTGATCATTGTGAGCTTCCATAAACCTTATTGTCGAACCACTGCTCAAATTCTGAGTAATGCAGGTGATTACACTCGAATCACTACCGGGTCGACATCGCTCCACATAAACGAGACGCCATAGCGCTCATGCATGCTGAGGACCAAGAGCTAAACTGGTAACAAAATAGAAGTGTGCGGAGATAATTATAAAAGAATATTAGATAGCGCTCTAGAGAACCGACCCAGCCTCTCTTGCCCAATGTCGAAACGCATTTGGTGGTGCTGTGTCTTGACGTATTAGCACAAAAACGAGTAAATTACTTTGATGCAGTTTCAAATTATTCGATGTATCGTCAGATAACAACTGTATTTGAAATATTAGCTAGAGCTTTATATTTGGTTACCAATTCTTAAAATGTGATAAAATTTACATTGTTTTTCGGTCTAGCTATGCAAATAATGTTCACGGATATAGACCAGTACCTGTATTGTTTGGTTGCCATGGAAACTGATATGTCATAGTTTAAATGGCGTTTTTTTTTGCGTGGTGAATATGGCGCCATTCAACCGGCAGGGTTTTGTGTCTGGTGCTCACAGGAGGGCATAATTTTGTACAAAGGACTCGGTAATGTTATACACTATAAAGGGGTTTCAGTCGTGAGCAGTCTAACGTTATACAATGGATTTATATGACTGAGAACGTCAGGCCTAAGAGCCAGGAGCTGATCTAGACTTTTGGTTTGCGTGGAGCGTGGGAGGGGGGTGTTACTTCCTAACTCATTGTGTAGATGTAGGTATATACATTTGAGTCATGGTTGGGAGTAAGGACCACGGTTCTAACATAATTTTAGGTAAAAGTATTAAATTAATTATAGAGAATAATTATTTTTAACGATTCTTATATTACTTTGCGGTATTCCAGTTTCAAAGCATTCACGTAACAGTTTCATGTCAATGTGACGATTTTTGAGAGGGTTATATCCCCTGCCGCCTCCCCCCACCAAACCCGAGTTTGGAATGGACCGAATTTTATGTATGTAATCGAGCGAATATTGCTATGATAGTATTATGGCTTAGTGGCAATCGACATGCCTAGTATTGGGGAAATGGCCAGTTATCTGCAAGGACTGAATTACTTTCGTTGTCACATTTTGTCTTCTACATCGCCGTTATATTGGTATACTCTAATGTTCTCGAAATGTATGAACTTTTTAATAACCGTGGTAAAGTTTAATTCGTGTCATGATATTGTCTAAGTGGGTTATGCATATAGAGTTCGAATTTACTCTCGAGGCTACTTAAACAACTAACCAGTATCCCAAGAGTGAAAAAGAATTAAGGCTCATGAAATGGCAGATTTGAGGGTTACAGAAATGAAATATACATAAGAAAGAGTTTGCGTGACTCAAAACTTCAAATGTGATCCAAAGTGCCGTAAATTTTCACCACTGAAACTACACTACGAAACACTAACCAACATGTGTTAAAGAATGTTATCCCTTTAAAATGGTTCCGATTGCATAATAACATTTAACTGCCCAATATAGCTTTTTTTTTTTTTGCTCAAGTACTGTTTTTGGATTAGTTTATAAGAATGAGCTTAAAAAATTAATTTTCTAGCGTATTGCAATTTTACCGTGCGATTTCATTCATGCTAAAAATGTCACGTTAATCAACATTTACCTACACGAAGTGGCATCTGAGTGAAATAAACATTTCTGTTAATAAAAATTGGCAAGGAATCCAATGGTTGGTATAGTAGCCAGGATGCCGTAATGGCGGGCTAGGAACCAAATTTCTATTCCTGGTCATTCCCGAATTTTTCAAGCATGGAAAAATTTACTTCCTGTACCTGTACTTGGTGTTAAGATGGTGTTGTAATGTCTTTTCACCTTCATATTGTGGAATAAAATGGCTAATATGTTAATCAGTACACGTTATTTGAACCTGTGTTATTATAGGAATTTCCTAACTGAATGCATTGCAATTCTTTGTAATGACTACCATCTTATAGTTACTTTTGATTGTTTAGCTTTGTTATCACTAAGAATACGATTACGAATAATTCAGAAATTCATAATTTTTTCATTGGTATTATAACAACAGCTATAATTATTTACATCAAATAATCATGAATTTCTTTTGCCAGCTCTATGTGAGAAAGTAATAGGGATATTTAATTTTCCCCTTATCACGCAGTATATTAATCTGTGCCTTTTACACACACACACACATTTTCGTTATTTTTAATACATTTGATTAGGATTAAGGGCTTAAAAACTGACAATTTATTCGTGCACAGCTTCAATCTCTCCCGCCTAGCGGTACATATATGTTACAAAAGGAATCCTCGCATCCATACCTTTCGTTAAAAAAAGTAATAATAATACATTTTAAATCTCACGTACTGTATTGGACGCAATACACCCTAGCATGAAAAAAAAAAAACTTAACTCTGTGGCAGAGAAATGTTACTGAATTTATAGTGTGAATGCTTGGACGGGTTCAAAAANTAATAATAATACATTTTAAATCTCACGTACTGTATAGGACGCAATACACCCTAGCATGATAAATTAAAAAAAAAATTAAAAAAAAAGAACTTAACTCTGTGGCAGAGAATACAATGACTTAAATATCACACTTACGAACCTGCCCAAGTTTAAGAGAACAGGCTGGGTTTTTTTACTTGTATTCCCTCTACTCTTCACTCTACCCGCCCACATTCACATCTACTGTGCCTTTCCCATATTCGCGATACATGTTTTCTGTAAAATAAAAGCAGGAACTCTTGAAAATGTTTGCTCGTAATAGAATACAGTTGTCATGCATACAATTGCAAGACAACTTGGAAGAATCATTGCTTATTTCCAGAATAANACATGTTTTCTGTAAAATAAAAGCAGGAACTCTTCAAAATGTTCGCTCGTAATAGAATACAGTTGTCATGCATACAATTGCAAGACAACTTGGAAGATAGTAACGAATAAAGGTCTTATAGTGATTTTAATTTGATCTGTACTGTATCAGAGACCATATCATTGTATGTTGGTGATAAAAAGGCGTGCATTGTTTATATGTAGTTTGTTACTATTCAATAGTTGCATGTGCGATAAGTCAAGTATGGTTAGTCAAATATGGTCAAAAACCCGTGAGGTTCCTGGTTACACTATAAAGCCTTAGTGGGTCAGGCAGGTTTTATGTGGCAATTTTTATGTGATGGAAACTGTCATGGAAAGAGGAGTTTATCTCGGATTATATACTTTTCTCGGCCATCCCCACTGTGTCACAGCTCCAGTCCAGGGGCTCTCTGTGGCTCCTAGCTAAGGCTTTTTACGTTCATAAGGAGAGAAGACTGGAGCAGCGTCCATTCGCGCCCAATCACCAGCACGACTCAAACATTTATGAGTGCATAGGCGGTGTAACGTGGTTCGGAGCCCGCAATATTCAAGCTATTCCTAAGGCTGTCCAGGAACGGCAGATAAACTATACCATTTTGTAGGATAGCGTAGAAGAGTCCACCCAGCGCTAGCTCTCTTCCATTTTGTTTTACCTCTTTCCAAACGGAATAATGTTACAATTTTTATCTTCACTGTCGCAGTGTTGCAATTTAGGCTGTTCACACAGTGAGAACTCTTGAAATCAACCTATGCAAAATATCACTGACCCTATCTTACACATATTTTAACGGGCACACTGACTGGCATGCGTCCAGTAAAGTTGGTTACGGCGAAGGGAAAGTAGTCCCTTATTTTATCGTTCAACTAAAAGTGTTAGGTAAATATCAGCAAATACTTGAAATTTTTTTTTTTGTTTTTCTGTTTTTTTAATTTAAGTAAGTGTAAAAATTAGCAAATTTGTTTAGTATTTACTTTTCTAACATGTGCACAGTTTCTCTTGACTGACGCAATGATCAGGCTCATTGCAATATTAAATGTACATATGGAGGAATAATAGAAGATGTGCATACAAGTAGATATTAAGCAAGGCTTTCAAAAGCGCTCATTTACCGTGAACAGCCTGTACTAATAAGACATATGTGATTTGTTCTGAAGCGCGAGAGACAGCCCTTCAGGATGCTGAAGGATATAAAATTCGGACCTGTTCCACGCGACCTCAACTTCCTGATGCTTGAAAACGGCATACTTCTCCGCTGGGAAAAACCTGATGTACGCAAATTTCCAGTCGTCGGCTTTGAAGTGAGTGTGCACTCTTATTTTATTGCCATACATTGACCTTATTTTCCAGTCTAAAAAATCACAGCTATCACTTTTAACTTAATTATGTGAGTGTTGACATCAGTTAATTAATTACCTGACATTTGCAGAATCGTATATCTCTCTCTACTTGTAGTGTTGTTCGTATAAATATTCCACAGTTAAGGTTAGGGCCTAATAGTTTTTGTATCTTCTGTAAATTACTTATCTTCCGTGTGGCTCATTTCTCNTTCCACAGTTAAGGTTAGGGCCTAATAGTTTTTGTATCTTCTGTAAATTACTTATCTTCCGTGTGGCTCATTTCTCCTAGTACTGTTTTCCGTTGGTATTTATCATGTATAAGTGTGATTAAATGACACATACTTCTTCTTTAAAAGTCATACTGTGGTCGCTCTGGTGTCTCGATCAGACAATTTGCCTCCAACTATGGCATACCACGGATTCTATTCCCAACGGAGTCAAATTCATTCCTGTATGTGAGAAACGTGGCAGACGTTGCCGTTGGTCGGTGGGTTTTCTAAGGGTGCTCCCATTTCCCCCAACATTGCATTCCTCCGCTGCTCCGTATTCACATCAGTTCACTTCCATCGGCGCTGTAGATATCACTTGGTAAGCGCCGCCCAAAAATCTCACTACCACTCACAGTTGGGAAACCTCACATATATTCGCAATTCCTTCATGTGTTTTGATTTAGCTTCGTGAAAATATTTATTTATCGTAAGTTTTAAGTTAATCTGTGTCAGAGGCAGATTTATCGTTTAGTTAAATAACTGTCGTGGTAACAAACACCCCAGCAAATTCTTTAGCACGATGCCTCATTGCCACATGATGCCCTGGACACATCCACGATGCTTTTTAACCATTAATGGCTGTTCACGGTATAGTGAGCACTTTTGAATTCAACATCTGAAAAGAAATCACTACGCCTAACTAGGCCTGCATATACGTTATAGCTCTAAATCCCCTGTCACACTGTCAAATTTTTCCTTCATACTGCTTCCAATAAGTTTGGTCAAATAAAGTTGGGCGGTTATAATGTCATCGTAAAGTCATAAACGCCGCCATATTTGTCCGAAAAATTCGCATGGCTTCAGTTTCCATCAAATATTTGAAGGTTGTACCGGTTCTAAAATGTATCTGATGTTTTACGGTCTCAGCCAATCAGAGTCGTGCACGACAAAAATGGACGTCAAGAAACTTAAAAATAATCAACAGTTGCTGGAAACGAAGTAGGTATTAAGATAATTAATTTATGTAGAAGCTGTCTGGGCATGAATGCTATTTTTAATGAATATTGCACATATTATTAAGAACTCAGGGGCATGAAATTTAATTGTGCAGGAGGTATATCTCATAAGTAAAATTTGAATTTAGTAAAGAAGCGAAAATAAATTACATCATTTCTTACGTTTCATCCTGTAATGGACTACGTGGAAAAACAAAAGCAATATCTCACTATGAAAATACTTTTCAAATAATAATTCAAGTTAGATTCTCCCAGTAAAAAAAAGTTGACAGTGTGACACGTTTTCAAACACATTCAAGATTATTTGGTTAAATTTGTTGGAAGGGCAAACTTGATGGCTTTTTTTGTCTTCAAATTTTATTGTCAAATATAGTTGAAGGCGAAAATTTTAGTGTGTGACAGGGGCTTAGGGCTTGACGTTTCTCGGGAGAATAATATGAATATTTATGTCTACTGAAGACAGTGTTTGTTTTATAAACATAAGAGCACTAGTTGGCATATTATTATCACATTCACTTTCATAAAAAGATCCAATGTTTCATTTGGATGAAGTATGAATAAAGTGGAACGGTCCGCACCAATGTTAATTTTACGTAAGGCAGAAGGATACAAAAAAAGTAGAAAAGTAGATTCTAAGCTGGGTTCCGAGATTTTCTCAATTAATTGTGAACAGCCTATACAAGTTATATTTGCGACAACTTAGAATGTCTCTCACTTGGTCTTCATGTAAATTTTTGGGTGAAGGTGGACGAACGCCTTGGTATTAAAAGAAGTTGCAGAGTGCTTAATTTTTAGACTTACAACAATTTCATTGGTGTTCAGCAATCCCAAAAAAAAGTTTTAAAAACAACCCCCATGTAAAACTTATTTCGGATTGCTTAACACCAATGAAATAGCGTGCCATTTAGTTGCAGCCAGATATAAACTCGAGGGGATGAACCCGTGCTGTGTTCGCAGATCTACGTGAACTCCGAACTACACCAGACAATCCGCGGTAACTTGCAAGACCGAGCGTTCATATCAGGCGTCGACGAGAGGTTCCTCCAGTGGTAGCGGTACGTACGGTAGTGCGGGCAAGGCAGGCTGCCCTACACTGCCTGCCTCACCCTGCTTCCTGCAAACTAGATAGTGAATGTAACCATTTTTAACAAGAATGTCTTCGTGAGTAGNTGCTTCCTGCAAACTAGATAGTGAATGTAACCATTTTTAACAAGAATGTCTTCGTGAGTAGTGTGAAATGGAGCAATCGAACGCAGCGTCGTGACAGGGAGCCCGGGAGCCAGAAGCTTGGTAAGGGAATGACAAACTTCATGCGTTTGCATTCCGCTTCGGGGGTGGCCATCTTGCCAGCCAGTGTNAGAAGCTTGGTAAGGGAATGACAAACTTCATGCGTTTGCATTCCGCTTCGGGGGTGGCCATCTTGCCAGCCAGTGTCAACTGGAGGCAGCCATCTTGGCAGCCAGTGCCAAAATGTGCAAAAAAATTGCAAATTAATTTTTAAAAATTTATTTTTTAAAATAACCAATTGAATAGTTTGATTTAATATTTCAAAATATTAATTAAATATTTCAAAACATTAATTTAACTTTTGAAAATTTTCAACTTTTCAAAAGTTCCAAAAAATAATTTTTTCCTCCGTGTAAGGGACCGCCGGTACAACCAAGTAGGAGGCTCCCTAGGCCAACGCCAAGGGGTCCGCCATGTTGGTTGCAGCTCCCGAAGACGACGCTTGCATTCAAGGGGGGTGCCGCAGTGAAGCGATGGGTAGAGCGCAACTTCACGCTCTCGCATTCACGCACCTATGCATGCATCCCAAAAGAGACACTGCCAGGACATAGTTTCGGAGTACGTAATGCTCTGGCATTCAAGGGGGGTCGCAGTNATGCATCCCAAAAGAGACACTGCCAGGACATAGTTTCGGAGTACGTAATGCTCTGGCATTCAAGGGGGGTCGCAGTGAAGCGATGGGTAGAGAGCAACTTCACGCTCTCGCAATCACGCACCTATGGATGCGTCCCAAAAGAGACACAGCCAGGAGTTTAATGTAACGTTCAAGTATGACTAATTCAATGAGGGCGCAGTATCGTAGTGGGTAGAGTGTATGTTAAACCATCACGCTCCCGCATTCTCAGGGAGTGCAGCAGCAGCGGCTCCCGAGAGACACGCCAGCTATGCGCTAGAGCCTTGCACGTGTGTTAACAAAAATACTATACATATATATATATACATATATACATACATATAAGTCCTACCATCACGTTTGCCATATAAATTATTTCAAGTGATTATATTAGTAGAAAAAAATAACTATAACTTATTGTAAGTGTGTGAGGATGTGGTATATAAGTGGAAGAGGCATGGAGCTCTGTGAATGATGACGGAATATAAAAATAACAAAACACCAAACATTTATATTTTTAATTCATCAAAATTTATTCATTATATATATAATTATACGCAGCTAATTATGATAATTTTACAAAAAAACAATATCAATCCCTTAACGCAGAAGAGTGTACAATATTTTTTGTCATCCCATCTGTAGCTAATACAAACAAACTTGATGGTTTGCCCACTCGAGAGCACGCCACGTATAATTGTCCGTGTGAAAAACATGGCGTGCTCAAATCTAAGCCACAAACAGACATCGTTTGGCCTTGAGATCTATTGATAGTCATTGCAAATGCCAATCTAATTGGAAATTGAAGACGTTTGAATTGAATTGGCACATCTGTGGATATAATAGGGATCCGTGGTAGCAATATATTTTCATCTCGGAATTTGCCATTTAAAATGATTTCTTCGACGACATTTTTCATTAATTTTTTAATAACTAATCGCGTGCCGTTGCACAGCCGTGGTGGGTTTAAATTACGATGTAAAATAACCGGAGATCCAATCTTCAATTGTAAATTATGCGGTGGCATGCCTGGTAAATCTAATGAGTTTAAAAACTCTGCTGGATAATTCACAGCTTCGGAAGCATCGCAAACTGAATCAATAGATTTGTAAGTGACCAAGTCCCTGGCAAAAACTGTTGTATCTTGAGATTCAATTCGTTGACGTCCACATTTTTTAATTACTAATATTGCTATAAAAAAAGATGGGTTGGTGGTAGAAGGATGGAAATTTAGGAGTGTATGTATTTGTTAATGCCACATCATAAAAAAGTAAAAAATAAAAATTTTGTCCAAAAAATAAAAAAAAATTGTTTGGGGTTGGCCACCCTTATCACTTAGGGGCATAAAAAATAGATAACAACCTATTTTCAGACCTACTGAGTATACATATAAAATTTCATCAAAATCGGTTAAGCCGTTTCGGAGAAGTATGGCAACTAAAACTGTGACACGAGAATTTTATATAATAGATAAATATACATACATACATACATACATACATACATATAAGATTTTCTAATGAGCCAAAAATATGCAGATTTAAAGAACTGAAACTTTAAAGATAATAATTGTTGGTAATCAGTACACCTTCTGAATGTTCCATCCCCAAGATTTCNTTAAAGAACTGAAACTTTAAAGATAATAATTGTTGGTAATCAGTACACCTTCTGAATGTTCCATCCCCAAGATTTCAAAACATACTTTTATCTCACACTATATTTGGTACTTAAATTCTATTTGAAACAATTTAATTTTATTATCCTAAGTCATCTGTTCCACGCAATTGATTTGATCTTTAAAATATTTTATTTCCCCGAAAAGCATCTGGCCCTGGTTTCTCTGAAACAAAAGTACTAACAATGGTGCATTAACTAATTGAACAGCCTGCACCTCTTAAAATACTTTATTACGTTACATTAACAAGTCACCAACACAAAGCATTTGTTTATAATTGTTTGTACAATGATCAAAGTAGGAGACACACACTTGCATTCACAGGGGAGGGGGCAGACGTGTCCCGAGAGAGACGCATGCCTCGGGCTACGGGACTTCACGCTCTAGCATTCCATTTCAATGGGTAGAGCGCAACTGCATGCTCCCGCATTCACAGGGGAGGGGGCAGACGTGTCCCGAGAGAGACGCATGCCACGGGCTACTAGACTTCACTCTCTTGCGTGCCATCAGTACGATGTCCCTCACCACGACGACGACGACGAAGAAACATTTTTCAGAGACGATTCACAGCAAGATACTGGAAGGGATGACGAAGAAACGTAGTACAAATCTGCTCGAAGAAAAGATAAGTTAAATGGCACCCACTAGCATCCCATTTCGACAGGAGCCTCGGTAGAGTAGCGGACAGAGTGCACACTTCGCGCTCCTGCATGCGCGCCCACTTCCAAGACACAAGTGGAAGGCCGCATCGAGAAAGGTAAGAAGTCACAGCATGCAATCTCCATAATATAGGAATCTGTGTTTGTATATACCAGACTCGCGTCATTGCCATACCGCGTATCGCTAAACTGACTTTCAAATGCAGAACAATATAAAATGAAAAAATTATCGCTGGTAAAATTGGAACATGAACGTATTATATTTAATAAGCCAATCTATGTAGGTTTTGCTGTACTTGACCTACCTAAATCGTTAAAGTATCGCATTTACTATGATATAATGAGAGCGCAGTATGGTAAATACGTGAGTCTGGTATATACAAATACAGATTCCTATATTATGGAGATTGCATGCTGTGGCTTCTTACCTTTAAAGATTAAAGTAAACGTCAATGCATGGAACTTGTGTGTGTTGTGATCGTCGTGCAAAAGAAGCTTATCGCTAAACCGACTTTCAAATGCAGAACATTATATAATGATAAATTATCGCTGGTAAAATTGGAACATGAAAGTATTATATTTAATAATCCAATCTATGCAGGGTTTGCTGTACTTTGCCGCCTGACGTTTCTCTGTGTTGAGTTCAATATATATAACTTCAGCCATGACTTCTGATTGAATTGAAGCACCTGATGTATATTCTTCAACTTCAACCTACGACCTAATACATGTTAGAGATTAACGTAATGAACTATAAAGTTTCCCTTTGTCTCAAGGGTCGTTGTAAGACACGTGCCGCGGCACTGGAAGCCAGGAGTAGGAAGGACGCATGTACACACCGGGCGACTTGTCAAGGACGACAACGTCTCGCATCCCAAGAGGAGCCTAGGTGATGAAGCNGCGTGCCATCAGTACGATGTCCCTCACCACGACGACGACGACGAAACATTTTTCAGAGACGAATCGCAGCAAGATTATGGAAGGGATGACGAAGAAACGTAGTACAAATCTGCTCGAAGAAAAGATAAGTTAAATGGCACCCACTAGCATCCCATTTCGACGGGAGCCTCGGTAGATTAGCGGACAGAGTGCACACTTCGCGCTCCTGCATGCGCGCCCACTTCCAAGACACAAGTGGAAGGCCGCATCGAGAAAGGTAAGAAGTCACAGCATGCAATCTCCATAATATAGGAATCTGTGTTTGTATATACCAGACTCACGTCATTGCCATACCGCGTATCGCTAAACTGACTTTCAAATGCAGAACAATATAAAATGAAAAAATTATCGCTGGTAAAATTGGAACATGAACGTATTATATTTAATAAGCCAATCTATGTAGGGTTTGCTGTACTTGACCTACCCAAAACGTTAAAGTATCGCATTTACTATGATATAATGAGAGCGCAGTATGGCTTCTTACCTTTAAAGATTANAAAACACAGATTCCGATATTATGGAGATTGCATGCTGTGGCTTCTTACCTTTAAAGATTAAAGTAAACGTCAATGCATGGAACTTGTGTGTGTTGTGATCGTCGTGCAAAAGAAGCTTATCGCTAAACCGACTTTCAAATGCAGAACATTATATAATGATAAATTATCGCTGGTAAAATTGGAACATGAAAGTATTATATTTAATAATCCAATCTATGCAGGGTTTGCTGTACTTTGCCGCCTGATGTTTCTCTGTGCTGAGTTCAATATATATAACTTCAGCCATGACTTCTGATTGAATTGAAGCACCCGATGTATATTCTTCAACTTCAGCCCATGACCTAATAAATGTTGGAGATTAACGTAATGAACTATAAAGTTTCCCTTTGTCTCAAGGGTCGTTGTAAGACACGTGCCGCGGCACTGGAAGCCAGGAGTAGGGGGGACGCTTGTACACACCGGGCGACTTGTCAAGGACGACAACGTCTCGCATCCCAAGAGGAGCCTAGGTGATGATGCAATTGAAGGAACGACTACCACGACAGATTACATGGTGTTACCAGCACTCTTCCGGCGCGAGAGCGATAGAAATATATATATGTATATAGTGCATGCGAAGTCGGGAGGGTGATCTCAGAGTCTTCCCAAATCCGAGTATACTTAAATTGTTTCATACTTACACATGTCGAGCAGACCGTCCGTTGTAGATCTTGCTTCCACGGCGTCTCACGAGATACTGTTGTAAGACACGTGCCGAGGCACTGGAAGCCAGGAGTAGAGGTGACGCAATTACACACCGGGCAACTTTTCAAGGACGACAACGTCTCACATCCCAAGAGGAGCCTAGGTGATGATGCAATTGAAAGAACGACTGCCACGACAGTTTACATGGTTTTACCAGCACTCTTCAGGCACGAGAGCGATGGAAATATATATTATGTTAGTTTAGTGTAGTGTAGTGTAGTGTAGTTTAGTATAGTGTAGTTTAGAGTAGCGTAGTTTAGTGTAGTGGTGTAGTTTATTGTAGTGTAGTTTATTGTAGTTTAGTGTAGTGTAGTTTAGTTTAGTTTAGTGTAGTTTAGTTTAGTGTAGTTTAGTTTAGTGTAGTTTAGTGTAGTGTAGTGTAGTTTAGTGTAGTTTAGTTAAGTGTAGTGTAGTTAAGTGTTGTGTAGTTAAGTGTAGTGTAGTTAAGTGTAGTGTAGTTTAGTGTAGTTAAGTGTAGTGTAGTTTAGTGTAGTGTAGTTTAGTGTAGTGTAGTGTAGTTTAGTGTAGTGTTGTTTAGTGTAGTGTAGTAAAGTGTAGTGTAGTGTAGTTTACTATAGAGTAGTGTAGTTTAGTGTAGTTTAGTTTAGTTTAGTGTAGTGTAAGTTAGTGTTGTGTAGTGTAGTTTAGTGTAGTGTAGTTTAGTGTAGTTTAGTTTAGTGTAGTTTAGTGTAGTTTAGTTTAGTGTAGTTTAGTATAGTTTAGTATAGTTTAGTTTAGTGTAGTTTAGTTTAGTTTATATATTTCCATCGCTCTCGCACTGGAAGAGTGCTGGTAAAACCATGTAAACTGTCGTGGCAGTCGTTCTTTCTATTGCATCATCACCTAGGCTCCTCTTGGGATGTGAGATGTTGTCTACCTTGAAAAGTAGCCTGGTGTGTACATGCGTCCCCCCTACTCCTGGCTTCCAGTGCCACGGCACGTGTCTTACAACAGTATCTCGTGAGACGCCGTGGAAGCAAGATCTACAACGGACGGTCTGCTCGACATGTGTAAGTATGAAACAATTTTAGTATACTCGGATTTGGGAAGACTCTGAGATCACCCTCTCGACTTCGCATGCACTATATAAATATTTCCATCGCTCTCGCGCCGGAAGAGTGCTGGTAACACCATGTAAACTGTCGTGGCAGTCGTTCTTTCAATTGCTTCATCACCTAGGCTCCTCTTGGGATGCGAGATGTTGTCGTCCTTGACAAGTCGCCCGGTGTGTACGTGCGTCCCCCCTACTCCTGGCTTCCAGTGCCGCGGCACGTGTCTTACAACGACCCTTGAGACAAAGGGAAACTTTANGTAGATCTTGCTTCCACGGCGTCTCACGAGATACTGTTGTAAGACACGTGCCGAGGCACTGGAAGCCAGGAGTAGAGGTGACGCAATTACACACTGGGCAACTTTTCAAGGACGACAACGTCTCACATCCCAAGAGGAGCCTAGGTGATGATGCAATTGAAAGAACGACTGCCACGACAGTTTACATGGTTTTACCAGCACTCTTCAGGCACGAGAGCGATGGAAATAAATATTATGTTAGTTTAGTGTAGTGTAGTGTAGTGTAGTTTAGTATAGTGTAGTTTAGAGTAGCGTAGTTTAGTGTANATGTTAGTTTAGTGTAGTGTAGTGTAGTGTAGTTTAGTATAGTGTAGTTTAGAGTAGCGTAGTTTAGTGTAGTGTAGTTTATTGTAGTGTAGTTTATTGTAGTTTAGTGTAGTGTAGTTTAGTGTTGTGTAGTTTAGTTTAGTGTAGTTTAGTGTAGTGTAGTTTAGTTAAGTGTAGTGTAGTTAAGTGTTGTGTAGTTAAGTGTAGTGTAGTTTAGTGTAGTTAAGTGTAGTGTAGTTTAGTGTAGTGTAGTTTAGTGTAGTTTAGTGTAGTGTAGTGTAGTTTAGTGTAGTGTTGTTTAGTGTAGTGTAGTAAAGTGTAGTTTAGTGTAGAGTGGTGTAGTTTAGTGTAGTTTAGTTTAGTTTAGTGTAGTATAAGTTAGTGTTGTGTAGTGTAGTTTAGTGTAGTGTAGTTTAGTGTAGTTTAGTTTAGTGTAGTTTAGTGTAGTTTAGTATAGTTTAGTTTAGTGTAGTTTAGTGTAGTTTAGTTTTGTTTATATATTTCCATCGCTCTCGCGCTGGAAGAGTGCTGGTAAAACCATGTAAACTGTCGTGGCAGTCGTTCTTTCTATTGCATCATCACCTAGGCTCCTCTTGGGATGTGAGATGTTGTCTACCTTGAAAAGTTGCCCGGTGTGTACATGCGTCCCCCCTACTCCTGGCTTCCAGTGCCAAGGCACGTGTCTTACAACAGTATCTCGTGAGACGCCGTGGAAGCAAGATCTACAACGGACGGTCTGCTCGACATGTGTAAGTATGAAACAATTTTAGTATACTCGGATTTGGGAAGACTCTGAGATCACCCTCTCGACTTCGCATGCACTATATAAATATTTCCATCGCTCTCGCGCCGGAAGAGTGCTGGTAACACCATGTAAACTGTCGTGGCAGTCGTTCTTTCAATTGCTTCATCACCTAGGCTCCTCTTGGGATG